>SZWC01027649.1:11423-22723 GCA_023375785.1 Penium margaritaceum | reverse complement strand
AAGCCCCACAAACCACTCCGACTTCAGCAAGGGGGGGGGGAGCCTCTTGTTCGCACTCCAACGCTCTCAAACCATCGTTTGCCCCTCTACCTCTGCTTTTGTCTATTATGCCGCAGACTGCGACCCGCTGGTGCTCGGTGCAATTCCACATAGCACGTTGCCCGCCATCGGCATTGCTGCCGTGCTGCTCTTGCTTGTTGTGTGGGTGACGCTGCGTTACAGCGAGGCTTTGCTGCTGTGGCTGCTGGATTGCAGCAGTGCTAGGGCAGAGGAAGGCAAAGCAAGAACAGATTGATTGATGCCAACACGTGCATGTGTTGAGTTCTGTGATCTTGCTGGGGCCTGGTGCTCCGTCGCTTTTGCCCGTTCTTGCTGATCTGCACCACAGTACCCGTCAGCCAACACGGAAGCCAAGTGGCTAGATGGCATATTGGAGCACGAAACCTTTGTTGAGACTCCGGCTTGAATCTGGGTGAAAGTATCACCCTGCCTTGGACAGAGAGGCAAGCGCAGGTCCACATGCGCCATGCATTTGGACCTTCCTCCCTGATCTTGAGTGAACCAAGTTGGTGGTGTGAGTGGCTTCACCATGGCCGGCAGTGAGGCTCTTGGAGTGGTTTGAATTTGATGGTGTATAACGCCGAACTTGAATTCCGAATCCTTTCCGCATTTAAAAAGTCCGAATCGGGACTCGGTTCAGGCCTACAACATCAGTTCGTATCAGTGTTTTCTGATTGGACCTCCCTTACTGGCAGCAACCACCGAACTGCCAAGAAAACCACCAGTTTGTTGTTCGGTTGGGGTCGGAATGTCGGGTTTTTTTTTTTTTTTTTTTTTTTTTTTTTTTTTTTTTTTTTTTTTTTTTTTTTTTTTTTTTTTTTTTTTTTTTTTTTTTTTTTTTTTTTTTTTTTTTTTCCCGCTGTCTTTTTTGTTCCAAGCCCATGTGAAAACTCTGACACTATTCGATGCGTTCATTGTGGTGCGATAGCAGAATCTGATCCAGCACAAATGGGAGTTTCTGCTTCACTTCTGATGGGATCAAAATAGGATAGCTAGTTTAACTTCAGGTGCAGTTTGCATTCAATCAGGTTTTTTTTACTGGTTTACATGTGTTATTCAACCCTTGAAACATTAATTGTTTAATTAACCATGCCCATGGGCGGCATGTTTGATCTGTTCAGTGGTGGAAAAGCACTGTGATCTGCGTTTGGAAATGGCGCCTTTTGTGAACAGGGTAAATTCCGCTCAAATCCTAGCTCCAGACTTTTCCTCCCGTTCTGATAGGATGCAATCTGCACCTGATTTAATCAGATCCGATGCTGGTTTTGATGTGATTCGGATTGGAATCTTAGGTTTCCTTTAGATCGGACTGATACCTAATTCAACCTAACACGCTTTAGTGGCATCACCATGAGCGGAAGGCAGCACATAGATGAACGGTAAGAAAGGTCCTGTGAATGAAATGCAGTATGCTGGCCTGTTAGATCAAGTTAGTTCGGCGGTCATGAAACTGAACCAGTTGTTTATCAACAACATCTGCACAAAGTCTAATCATTCTTCAGCCCTCCTCCCAGACCATGTGTTGTGCTTTGTGCCGTTCCTGTACAGTTTACTGTCACCACTCAGTCGTGTCCATACTCGTGCAGATGCCTGAGGCAGGCGGCCCTGGTGACACCGGCGCGACGACAGGCGGCAGACTACCCACTTGGAGCTGACCGACCACTGTTCCAGAGCCCCAGATGCCACCGGGACTCTTTGTTGTGTCTTCTACGTCTTGCAAGCGTCTTTCGGCGGACGGGCCATGAGGCCTATTTGCACGTTTTTGCATTGTATGCTCACTGTCAGTCAATGGATGCATGCATGTGACCAGTCGTAGCGTCCGTCTTTTGATTCTGCACGTCTAGGTTCAGACGGCGTAGGATTCTGACGTGTGTGCGCAGAGCTACGGCCAAAACAGTGGTTTTGGGCCACTTTTAGGACAGCTCTTGGACTGCCGCGTGCGACACCCGCCGTGCGCCGCGGCAGGTATTTATGTGTTGGACCTGTCATTTGTCATTTCTCTCTGCATATGCTATATTGAAGCATTCTGACACTGTGTCTTGTGTCTCCTAGCCAAACCCTTGCCGTTGTGTGTACGACCTGTGACTGTCGTCACCGTCTGACCAGGCACTGATGCCCNTGCATGTGACCAGTCGTAGCGTCCGTCTTTTGATTCTGCACGTCTAGGTTCAGACGGCGTAGGATTCTGACGTGTGTGCGCAGAGCTACGGCCAAAACAGTGGTTTTGGCCCGGTTTTAGGACAGCTCTTGGACTGCCGCGTGCGACACCCGCCGTGCGCCGCGGCAGGTATTTATGTGTTGGACCTGTCATTTGTCATTTCTCTCTGCATATGCTATATTGAAGCATTCTGACACTGTGTCTTGTGTCTCCTAGCCAAACCCTTGCCGTTGTGTGTACGACCTGTGACTGTCGTCACCGTCTGACCAGGCACTGACGCCCAGTCAGCGCCTGTGTTGCTAGGAAGCTTCTACGCACTTTCTCATGGTATCAGAGCAGTGAGACAGTTCTCACTGAGCTGCGCACCAGAGACGTAGCAGTGAGAGTCACCGTTCCAGCAGAGTTCCTGGGATTCGTTGGAGACGGCCGGTCGCCGTCAACGTACTCCACCCGCCACGTGAGATCGCAGCTGCAGAGGCAGCAGCAGCAGCGTGTAGCGCCACGCAGAGGTGTGTGGCGGCTGCGGTGCGTGCAGCCGCCCTCCTACAGCCGCAGCAGCAAAGCAGCAGCGGCAGAGGTGGCTGCAGCAGCAGCGCAGCAGCAGCGGTCGCAGCAGCGGCGGCAGCAGCAGCGCAACAGCAGTGTCGGCAGCAGCAGCGCAGCAGCGGCAGCGGCGGCAGCGGCACAGCACCAGCAGCGGCAGTCGTGGCGGCAGTAGCAGCGCAGCAGTGGCAGCAGCAGCAGCGCGTAGCTGCGGCAGCCAGCAGCAGCTGCAGCGCGTAGCAACAGCCGCAGCACGCAGCAGCAGCCGCAGCGCGCAGCAGCAGCAGCAGCAGCAGCGCAGCCGCTGCTGCCACCGCTGCACACGCAGCTACGCAGCTGCTGCTGCAACTGACAGCACAGCTGCAACAGCAGCTGGGCAGAAGCTGTTGCGCAGCTTCCGCGGAGTTGCCGCGCGCCACCACGAAGCGCCTCCACACGCACGCAGAACCGACCAAAGAAAAAATGGAGGGGACGAGCTGACGTCAGCATTGTTGATTGCTGACGTCATCAGGTCGTGCTGATGTCAGCAACCACTTACTGACGTCAGCATTACACTTAGCCAAATTTTCACCCGGAAAGTCAAATGTTGCCGGCGTTTTAACTCGTCGAGAAACGCAGACAGTTTGGAAATCCGGCAAACTTGATCCGTCGTCCCATGGTGAGCGGCGACATGAGTTCGCCCGACGACAAGGACAATGGACCAGGTGATCCCTCCTCCTCCTCTTCAGGGGTATTGAGCCCTCGCTTGCAGGCCATTGCGGACCTGCGCAACCAGAAGGAGGACATGCGTCGTCTACAGCGAGAGCAGACTGACGCGATCCGCACGCTGACTGAGCTTCTGCGAGCTCAGTCCACGGCTCCTTCGCGGATTTCTGAGGGAGCTCCCAACGTTGCGGCCTCCACCCAGCACTCGGCCCAGGTGCCCATGACAGGTTCTCCACCTGCTTCACCTCCTGGTGTGGTTTCTCCACCACCTGCGGACCTCCTTGATGACAAGCCATAAATGCCAGGCTTCGAGGATGACTCCCAGGAGAGCGAGATTCGTCTTCTACAGGAGCGCCTCCGTCAGCTGCAGACGGGTATCCGACCTCCACCCGTGTCCCCTATACGATCGTCACCTGACTTCCCCGGTGATCACCCCCTTCTAGGAGTTTTCCCCGTCCTCCTCAGCCTGTGGTTGCTCTCCCCACGGAGCGGCAGCCAAAGGACTTTGAGGCACCACCTCCACGGTTCATCAGGGAGGATGGATTTGACTGCTGGGAGATCCTGTTTCAGGTATGGGCCACTTCCGAGGGAGTGTGGCCTTACTACCATAGCCCATACCAGTCTACAGATCCAACACAGGTGTTGACAGCAGCCCGGGCCATGCGAGGACTTCTCTATGCCATGCCACGCGAGACTGTCGTCGACTTTTGCCCCTTCCTTGGTGAGGCTGGCACAGGAACCAGAGCTGATCCTCGTGGAGGCTAGGATCTGGCGTTGTCCCTACAGGCCGCAAAGACGCACGCCACGTGTGCGTCACACATTCGTGCTTTCCACTCGCTTCGTCAGGGACCAGCAGAGCCTGCGGCAGATTAATGGAGACTTGCCATGCGTATTTACACGCATCTGGGGACCTCAGGGGACACACAGCTGTGGGCACTTTGGATGATCATGCTCGGAGTTCGCCTGGAGTACACCGACATCTTCACACGGTACAGCGACGCTGCTCTTGAGCCTTTCTCAACCACCCTGCAACTGCCCCCTTGGGCGCATCAGCTTTTCCTCCAGGTGACGTCGGCCCGCGAGGCAGCAGTAGCACATCAGGAGACTTCCCTCGCTGCAGCCGTCCTCGCCTTAGCACCATCTTCCCTCCTGCAGTCACCCTCATCCACCTCCATCACGACCTCATCTTCCTCCTCCTCTTCCACCCCGTCTACACCCACGTCGACGCACGGCGTTGCAGCAGCTGCCCAGGGGAAGAAGAAGAATAGGAAGCGCGGATTGGGTGAGAGCAGCCGTCATCCAGTGGTAGCAGTGGCCGTTCCGTGCACTACTATAATTATGGAGGTGCCCATCGCTACACCGAGTGCCAGCAGCCGCTTGACTGGGAGCGCATCACTCGTGGACTTCAGGCTGCCCATGCTGCTCGCAGCGCGTCCAGCACGTCGCCCGCACCCTCCTCTAGACGCGCGGCGACCACGACTGCAGCTGTTCCTGCGTTCTCACGAGCGAGCAGCAGTGATCCAGACCCACGTGACCGCACCATCGCCGAGCTTTGTCATCTTCTGGCGCTTCGCTTTCAGGGAGGTGCGAGTGTGTTGTCACCGTCGAGTGGGTCACACACTGCTTGTTCGTCCGTCCTCGTGACTCCTGATGACACGTGTGGCGGAGCACAATCCGCATGTGATGATGTTGGTCCTGACTGCACTCATTGGATTCATGAGTCTCACCTTCGTGATGTACGTCGTTCCTTCCCACTGATGGCTCAAGGTCCCTCTGATGCCGAGTGTTCCATTGCTCGTTATACAATAACGTCCACCAGTCGTGACTCCGGAGGCACTTGGATCATTGATCCCGGTGCCACCCACCACATGACGTGTCGTCGTAGTGACTTTGTGGTACTTGGTCCTGTCACGACTGTCCGTTCTGTTCGTACAGGCTCTGGTCAGTCCTTACCAGTCCACGGTGTTGGGGTTGTATGCTTTGATGGTCCGTCTGGCCCCCTGTATCTCTCTGACGTGCTGTTTGTGCCTGATCTTGAGCTCAGTCTGCTGTCTGTGCGTGCCTGCACTCTGATGGGTCTCTCCGTTGAGCATACCGCTGATTCAGCGACTGTGACTGCTCTTGACACCCGTAGCATTGTCCTGCGTGCTTCAGTCNCCGGTGCCACCCACCACATGACGTGTCGTCGTAGTGACTTTGTGGTACTTGGTCCTGTCACGACTGTCCGTTCTGTTCGTACAGGCTCTGGTCAGTCCTTACCAGTCCACGGTGTTGGGGTTGTATGCTTTGATGGTCCGTCTGGCCCCCTGTATCTCTCTGACGTGCTGTTTGTGCCTGATCTTGAGCTCAGTCTGCTGTCTGTGCGTACTTGCACTCTGATGGGTCTCTCCGCTGAGCATACCGCTGATTCAGCGACTGTGACTGCTCTTGACACCCGTAGCATTGTCCTACGTGCTTCAGTCGTAGATGATTTGTACCGCATTGCTCGGCCATCCTCCCCTTGCTCTCCCCCTTCCTCTAATCGCATTTTTGTCGCTGGTGTTCTATCCCCGGAACACCAAAGGTTGCTTCATCGACGTTTGTGTCACGTGGGCTCCGACACTGTGTCAAAGCTTATACGGACACAGCCCGCTCTTGGTCTTGACGTGGCTTCTTTCGAGAAGCCACCCAAGACCGGCTATCTTTCTTACGCTCAGGGAAAGATGCACCGGTGCACTTATCCTGATTTGCGTTCCCGAGCACTAAGGCCCCTCGAGTTGGTCCACTCGGACCTGCTTGGTCCTCTTCCGGTCGAGTCCCTGTCCGAGAGGGGCCGATATGTTCTGACGCTGACTGATGACTTCACCTGGATGCGGTGGGTCTACAGTCTGCGGCAGAAGAGCGACGCCGCCCTTGCGGTTTGGCTCTGGCTTGTGATGGCTGAGCGCCAGTCTTGCCACACGCTACATACCTTTCGCTCGGATCGCGACGGCGAGTTTCTCGGTGAGATGGACTCCTTCTTTGCTGAGCACGGCATTTTTCACCAAGTCTCCGCTCCTGCTACCCCACAGCAGAACGGTGTAGCTGAGCGCTGCAACCGCACCATGGAGGATGCGGTCCGCGCCATGTGGTCCCCCGGAGTCCTTCGTCTTCGACGGCTTTGCCTACATGACTTAGGTCTGGAACCACCTCCCGCATGGTCCGCTTCCGGACCATGTTACACCGTACGAGCTCTAGTTTGGCCACCGTGCTGATCTTCATCTCGCTCGCATCTGGGGTTATGTGGCCTCCGTGTGGTACACCGAGGACCAGCAGGGGCCCAAGGTCGCCCCTCAGGGTCGCTTGTGTGCCTTCATCAGCATCTCCCTGCGGTCGAAGGCCTGACATTTTTGGGACCCCACTCGCCGTCGTGTCATTGAGTCCCGTGACGCGCTATTTTTTTAGTCACTCACATACCGTGATCTGACTTCGATCACAGCTCTCTCTGCAGCTCATGTCCCTTCCTTTGAGGGTCCTCGGTGGATGGGGGAGACTTCTCCGCCAGCGACCATTCCTCGCCAGGCTGATGTGTCCGCTCGAGTCCCCTCTCGGTCTCCAACACTTAATGATCCGGCTATCATTGTTGTTGGTCCAGAGATCCTGCCTGTTCAGCCTGTTTCACACCCCACAGGTACCGCTGCTCTCACGCCTCCTCCTACATCACCACCTGTGTCTACTGGCACCCCTGCTCCGGCATCTGACCCAACCCAACCCACTCCTGTCCCTACGTCGGCTGAAACTCCAGTCTTAGTGTCCGGGCCAGCCTTGCCCGCTGTCACCCCGAGCTCTGTGTCCCCCACACACGCATCTCCTCGCACAGCATCTCTGGCTGCCTCGTCTCAGCCCTCACCAGCTGTGGTCGTACCTGTCCCTGTGGTCGTACCTGTTCCTGAGCCTCAGGTGCGCCCCTCGACCTTCGGTTACTCCCGTGAGCCCGGTGGTCGCCTTCGACCACTGGATTCCGGAGCACATCGAGCGTCAGGTCCCGAACCCAGGCGTTCCTCTCGCAGCATCGCGAGCGGTGATCCAGGCACAAAGGCCTTATGCCTGAGTCTCCGCACTGAGCTTTCATAGGTACACCCAGCGTGCCCCATAGGGCACGACCTGATCACTCGCGAGTTCCATAACGCCTGTGACGCACCAGCTGATCTCATGGCCGTCAGGCTTGACACTGAGGCGTGTGCACTTGCCACGCAGAGTTCCCCCTCTAAAGCGCCTGACCCGGGCACATTGAGGGAGGCTTTCTCATCGCATGATGCTGATGCCTGGCGAGCTGCTTGCAAGGATGAGCTTCACGCTATCCGAGAGCACAGAGTCTACGAGCAAGTCGACCTTCCCCATGGGAGGAAGGCGATTCAGGTCAAGTGGGTCTTTCGCAAGAAAGTGAAGTCGGATGGCTCACTGGAACGCTACAAGGCCCGCTTGGTCGTCAAGGGGTTCTCTCAAATTAAGGGAGTTGATTACACTGACACCTTTGCCCCTGTCGGCCACATGACCTCAGCTCGAGCTCTGTTCGGTATAGTGGCTTAGCATGACTGGGAACTACACCAAATGGATGTGAACAACGCGTTCCTCCATGGCTCTCGGGATGAGGAGATCTACGTGGCTCAGCCACCTGGCTTTGAGGACGGTGACAAGGTCTGGCGATTGCGCAAGTCCTTGTACGGCCTCAAGCAGTCTCCACGGTCTTGGAACCGGGAGATCACTGGCACCTTGACTCGCGCAAGATACAGAGCGAGGCAGACCCCTCGCTCTTCATCCTACCGACACCCGAGCGGTTCACCGCCATCCTGGTCTATGTTGATGACCTTTTGATTGCGTCTCCATCCCTTAAGGCCGTGAAGGAGGCCAAGACTGTCCTGTAGACTGCCTACAGGATGAAGGACCTCGGTCCTGCATCGGTGTTTCTCGGTATGGAGATCGTGCGAGATCGCAGACATCGGACATTGTTGCTGCATCAGGCCCGATACGCACGACTCGTGGGGGAGCGCTTTAGCGATCTCCTTGGTGCACTGCCCACTGCTTCCACACCCCTCACACCTGATGGGCAGGATGCCCTGAAGATGGATGACCCTACACAGCTGGGGGAGACAGTGGACGTGACCTTGTACCTCCGTCTTATCAGATCTCTGATGTACCTGGCCACTACCACGCGTCCCGACATCGCGTTCGCCGTCAACCTCCTCGCTCAGTTCTCGCAGGCTCCACGTGCGAGAGCTCTTCACGTGGCTGTGCGAGTGGTACGGTACGTGGTCTCCATGCCGTATCTCGTGAGAAAGTGTGTACAAGCTTCCTAGGAACACGACCGCTGACCGGGTGTCAGTGCCTAGTCAGACTGTGACGACAGTCACAGGTCGTACACACAACGGCAAGGGTTTGGCTAGGAGACACAAGTCAAAGTGTCAGAATGCTTCAATATAGCATATGCAGAGAGAAATGACAACTGACAGGTCCAGGGCATAAATACCTGCCGCGGCGCACGGCGGGTGTCGCTCGCGGTAGTCCAAGAGATGTCCTAAAACCGGCCCAAAAACACTGTTTTGGCCGTAACTCTGCGCACACATGTCAGAATCCTACGCCGTCTGAACCTAGACGTGCAGAATCAAAAGACGCACGCAACGACTGGTTACATGCATGCATCCATCGACTGACAGCGAGTATACAATGCAAAAACATGCAAATGGGCCTCATGCCCAGTCCGTCGAATGGCGCCTGCAAGACGTAGAAGGCACAACAAGGAGTCCCGGTGACATCTGGGGCTCTGGAACCGTGGTCGGTCAGCTCCAGACAGGTAGTCCGCCGCCTGTCGTCGCTCCGGTGTCACCAGGGCCGCCTGCCTCAGGGATCTGCACGAGTATGGACACGGCCGAGTGGTCACAGTAAACTGTACAGGAACGGCACATAGCACAACACTCCCCCATGACCCGATGGTACGCATGTCCATACGCGTGCAGTACTGGTACAACCACATAGTGAGTGACACACACAGATGAGACGACAACGTACAACCCACACTCAACCACTGTCACGCACAGGGCGAAGCCCAACAGAACGGATGGCCACTAGGAACTTTCCGCGGGCAAGTGCCTTCGTCAAGAAATCAGCTCGCTGCAAGTCAGTGCCAACCCACATGATGGAGATCACGCGTCGCTCCACCAGATCACGAACGAAGTGATTCTCAACCGCAATGTGCTTTGTGCGAGCATGACAAACACCAGAGTTCTCCGCGATGGCGAGAGCACTCTGGTTGTCGCAACGCAGCACAATGGCGGGTACTGACTGCCCAAGCTCAAGAAACAAGCGCTGCAGCCAAACTGCCTCAGCAGCCCCTGCCCCCAAAGCCACATACTCTGCCTCCGACGAGCTACGTGCGATGCAGCCCTGCTTCCCGCTTCGCCAAGACAAAGCGGTACCACCGAGCAGAAACACGTAGCCAGTGCGACTGCGCCCGTCAGGACTCCAAGCCCAGTCGCTGTCAGTGTAGCCGTNGACTGCCCAAGCTCAAGAAACAAGCGCTGCAGCCAAACTGCCTCAGCAGCCCCTGCCCCCAAAGCCACATACTCTGCCTCCGACGAGCTACGTGCGATGCAACCCTGCTTCCCGCTTCGCCAAGACAAAGCGGTACCACCGAGCAGAAACACGTAGCCAGTGCGACTGCGCCCGTCAGGACTCCAAGCCCAGTCGCTGTCAGTGTAGCCGTCAAGGACCACCGAACACTGCCGACGAAAGCAGAGTCCGAGATACGGCGTGGAGACCACGTACCGTACCACTCGCACAGCCGCGTGAAGAGCTCTCGCACGTGGAGCCTGCGAGAACTGAGCGAGGAGGTTGACGGCGAACGCGATGTCGGGACGCGTGGTAGTGGCCAGGTACATCAGAGATCCGATGAGACGGAGGTACATGGTCACGTTCGCTGTCTCCCCCAGCTGTGTAGGGTCATCCACCTTCAGGGCATCCTGCCCATCAGGTATGAGTGCTATGGAAGCAGTGGGCACTGCACCAAGGAGATCGCTAAAGCGCTCCCCCACGACTCGTGCGTATCGGGCCTGATGCAGCAACAGTGTCCGATGTCTGCGATCTCGCACAATCTCCATACCAAGAAACACCGATGCAGGACCGAGGTCCTTCATCCTGTAGGCAGTCTGCAGGACAGCCTTGGCCTCCTTCACGGCCTCCAGCGACGGAGACGCGATCAGAAGATCATCAACATAGAACAGGATGGCGGTAAACCGCTCGGGTGTCGGTAGGATGAAGAGTGAGGGGTCTGCCTCGCTTTGTACGTATCATGCGCGAGTCAAGGTGCCACTGATCTCTCGGTTCCAACACCGTGGAGACTCCTTGAGGCCGTACAAGGACTTGCGCAAGCGCCAGACCTTGTCACCGTCCTCAAAGCCAGGTGGCTGAGCCACGTAGATCTTCTCATCCAAAGAGCCATGGAGGAACGCGTTGTTCACATCCATCTGGTGTAGTTCCCAGTCATGCTGAGCTACTACACCGAACAGAGCTCGTGCTGAGGTCATGCGGCCGACAGGGGCAAAGGTGTCAGTGTAATCAACTCCCTCAATCTGAGAGAACCCCTTGACGACCAAGCGGGCCTTGTAGCGTTCCAGTGAGCCATCCGGCTTCACTTTCTTGCGAAAGACCCACTTGACATGAATCGCCTTCCTCCCAGGGGGAAGGTCGACCAGCTCGTAGACTCCGTGCTCTCGGATAGCGCGAAGCTCATCCTCGCAAGCAGCTCGCCAGACATCAGCATCCTGCGATGAGAAAGCCTCCCTCAATGTGCCCGGGTCCGGCGCCATAGAGGGGGAACTCT
>SZWC01027648.1:9919-23940 GCA_023375785.1 Penium margaritaceum | reverse complement strand
TGCCTCGCACGCGACGATTTCGCGCCAGAACGACAAAAAGAAACTCGAAGTTCGTTTATGACAAACTTCGACGTAAAACAAATGGAATAACTCGTGCGAACACACGAGTTCGAGGTAAAAACCCCCGGTTTGGGCCCCAAAACCAGGGGTTTGGTTAAAAACGGAAATGGGCCTCCGGAGACTCGAAATATTCGAGTCTCTCTGCTCTGGGTCGTTGATGACGATTGCCCCTCACTCTTGCGAAGGGGGTAAACCCCTGACGCGGACTGAGAACGCCATTCTGCGAACTCCGACGATGACTTCAGAGCAGGAGCTGGAGATCGAGTCCGTTACAACATGAAATGTAAATCAACCGTGCCTGTTTTTACTCGCGTGACGAAAAACATGGGCACCGCTGTCATGTCGTTTCCGACTATGGACAGTGCGGTTATTCCGTTTTCGACTCTGGACACCACGTGCAGCTCGTTTTCGACTTTGGACATGACTGATCTATCGACCGAAACGATGGACATATTACAACTCCATCCTAACACTATTTTGTTTCAGGACGGAGTTGTTATATGCCCATGGTTTTGGTCGATATATCAGCGGTGTCTATAGTCGAAACCGAGAAGCATGTGGTGCCCAAAGTTGAAAGCGAGAAGCATGCGGTGCCCGTAGTCAGAAAACAAATAACAACGGTGCCCATGGTTTTCGTCGCGCGAGCAAAAACGGGCACGGTTGTTATGTATTTCATGCATATATCACATTTGACATGTTTTTTTACTTCGAGCTTCGCCGGTCGCCGCGAGCTCGCAGGAGGAGTTTCGCGGCGAATCCTCCCTACGAGCTCGCGATGACCCTGCCCAACCCCGCGAACCTACGACAAACGAGGGGGTTTGTAGTAGGTTTGGGGGGGTTTGTAGGATGCGGCGCACGATGGGCATCTGCCGGGCCCTGCGGTAGCGGGGCCCGGCAGATGGCCGGGCAAGAAGAAAAATAATATTCAAACCCCCGAGTGTAACTTGGGGGTTTGTCCGTTTTGGGGGGGGGGGGGGGTGGCGATATGCGGCGCACATGTGATAACAGAAAGGGAATCTGCCGGGCCCCGCTACCGTGGGGCCCAGCAGATGCCCGGGCAAGTAAACTAAAACCCAACCTCCCATGTAAACTAGGGGGTTTGTCGTAGGTTTGGTGGGGTTTGCGAGATGCGGCGCACGTGTGGTAAACGAAAGGGAATCTGCCGGGCCCCGCTACCGCGGGGCCCGGCAGATGCCCGGGCAAGTAAAAAAATAAAACCCTAACCCCCCAGTTTTACTAAGGGGTTTTTATGTTATTGGGGGGGGGGTTGCGAGATGCGTCCCATGTGTGATAAACGAAAGGGAATCTGCCGGGCCCCGCTACCTTGGGGCCCGACAGATGTCCGGGTAAGTAAACAATGAAACCCTAACCCCCCAGTGTAACTAGGGGGTTTGTCGGTTATTCGTGTGGGTTTGCGAGATGCGGCGCACCCTGTCGCAAGTTTTGGAGTTCGCACTTGCGATTTCCAAAAACCGCGGTAGGGTGATGTCTGACATCGGCGATGCCAGTGTCAGCGTCGCCCACTTCGCCCTCGAAGTCGGCGAAGTTTGAGGGCGTGGGTACAGTTGTCATTTTTTTCCTTTTTCGCTCGCACGACGAAGAACATGGGCACCGATGTCTTGTCGTTTTCGACTATGGGCTCCGCATGCTTGTCCGTTTTGACTCTGGACACCGTGTGCGGATCGAAATCGACTATGGACACCGCGGATCTATCGACCGAAATAATGGGCAGCGGATTGTTTTGGTCCTTTTTTTTATGGGCAGTTCGACCTCGAAGCCCAGGTTCGAAGTGCGGTTGGATATAGTAACCCGTTTCGATATTTCATCAACCCTCGGGTCCTGCCGGCCGATCTGACCGACCAGAGGGCCCGGTTGATCAATTTCAACAACCTCTGGGCCCGTCGGCAGTCTGCTGCTAGTCACACGCTCGATCCGGCAGCATCACCGGTCTGCGTTCGCTCATGACCGTCGATCAATAGTAGAAATCTTTCGAACCTCATCAAATCAAATACAGGAAGCTTTATAGGACACACATCATTTGCGATGACAGAACAGGTCCTCTGGATGCTTTCGCTGTTCTCCGGTAGGGGAGTGTTGAAATCTTCGGATGTGTTTCTAAGAACAAATCTCGGCTGTCTGTAACGACCAAGTGGTCGACCTCAAACTAGTTCAAGGTCGACATATGCGGTTGTTGGTAAATAGCCAAGATTCACCAGCCTCTGTTAGTTTTTTGCGATTGGAACCAACCGCTCTGCCAAGACACACTACCAACCGACCGCTTAAACTAGCAAGCACTACTGTGAGATGGCCAGTCCGGTAGGATCCCGGCCATCTCCAACCGGCAGCCGGCAGCTGGCAGCCGGCGTGCCCTCTGGTTGAGCGCCGCCCAAGCACAGGCCCCGGCGCTGATGGATCCTGCAATGCGGGTCCTCGCGTCGGGATGGGGCACAAACCCAGGCCCCAGGGTCAATTTGGCCTTGTTTTATAAAGTATGAAGAAAAGACCTCTTGGTGTCCTTCCTCATGTCTTTTACATGCAATATGTATCTTAGGATTACGATGTAGCCTAAGAACGTTAGCATCCCTGTCTTCACCGCGGAGTTGATTTTCCTGACGTCTCCCCGTCGCACAACTTCGCTAAAAAAAATACTACACCACGACAAAAATGCGGGCAGCCAAGCGACCACAATAGGGTTACTATGTAACCCAAAAAGGTTGATGGGGGAGCATGTTGTTAGTGTTGACACACACGCAAGTGACCTCTTGTCTCCACTCACTCACACACTCGTTCACTGCAGGTGACTGAGCACCGTTGAAGCCATGGTCCAAGCATGGCTGGTCAGGTGCAAGACAGGCGTGACCCCAGCCGTGCTCAAGCCCTTCTTTGGTGGAAACATGCAATTCTCAGCCTTTGTTTGTGAGCCACTTGATGGCTGAAACGTGAGCGATTACTTGAGAGATGCATGCTCCACATACGCTTGTGGTCCATGTGGTTTCTGGAATTGTGTGCCATGCATGCTGTGCTAGTTGTTTGGTTCTTGCCCGGGTTGCTGATCCTGCGGGACCACACGCTAAGCCGCTCTGAGGTGTGAGAAACCGCGGCGGCGTTTTGCCGACCGGTCAGGTTCGACCCCGGGGTGGCGGCCAGGCCCCACTTCGAGCCCCTCGAGTGGGTGGCCTGGTCAATCGCGGCTAAGACCTCGCTAGCTCGTTACTCTCGTCACTTGTTTTCACGTCGCACTTGAAACTAAGTTCTTCTCTTCGCCTCTCTCACCCCCGCCCTAGCCATGGATGTCTTTCCTTCCTAGACTAGCGTGTTCGTGGGCTTAAGGTGGCCTCTTGCCATCACCTACTGGTATCAGAGCAGGAGGGATCCCTCCCTGCGCTCCATCGATCCGGGACCCGCGGGATTGTGACGCCGAGGGAGTGCGACGGCATCTCGTCATCGGCACTCACACCTTGCATCCTCGGACCGAGGCATCACCCCACGTGAAGCCTCACAACAGCACCGCCCTACTGTCGCCGTTCTAGGCAAAAGGTGCCACTAACCCTAATCCCGAACCCCGCACTCCATTCTCGGAGTCTTGCGGCCTCTTCATCCTTCGTCGCAGCAGCAGCCTTGTGAAGGTCTCCGTCAACGTGGGCTCGGGCCCCTCGCCTCGCCCACTGCTGTTGCCCACTCCTCCGGCTCCGCATCTCGGAGTCGCAGCCACGTCCGCGCACACTCTTGCACCGGGCATTCCGCCAGTTGGCACAACACCGCCCCCTCAAGCACATCGACAGTCGCATCTGCGCCGTGAGGTGCCACCCTGGCTTCACCACCCGAGTCGGAGCCCATCCCCTCGTCACCAAAGGGTTGGCGCAAGCGGGCCCGCACCGACGAGCTCCTCGCACGCTACGAGGAGGAGGAGAGGCGTACGTGGGCTCGTCGCCGACGGTGTCCCCCCTGTTTGGCCTGCACCGCTAGACTTAGTGAGCCGTCTCTCCTCCACCGCTTGGGGCTCGCTTGCTTTCTCTTCTCTTCCTCTCTGTGGTTTTTTGCACTCTCCGTCCCTTTGGTTGTGCAGCATCACCACTATTGGCCCTCTCTTATTTCCACGCCCACTGGGGCAAGGGAAACTCTGCCCAAAAAACCTTGTCCATCACTTGCATTGCACATCATGCCAGTCGACGACGATCAGTATGTTGCCCTACAGGAGGAACTGCGCAAGGAGCGCGCAGCTCTCCAAGCAGCCCTCACAGCTCAGCGTGCCGCTGAGGACAAATTGCGTGCTAAGCAGGGCGATCAAGACACGTTTGCAGATCACATCGCGATCTTGTCCTCAACCGCCTGCAGCCTGTCTTGCGCTCCATGCGTGTAGTCTCTGCTGCTGCTGACATCGCTGCTACCTTCTCTTCCAATCCTGCTTCCGCATCCACCAGCAATGGCTCTCAACACTCTGACCCCATTGCAGCTGTAGCTGCTGCAGGCGCTACCGCTGCCAAGGCACTTGCACAGCCTCCGCACCGCAAACCAGAATTTGACTCCACACCACCTCACTTCACCTCTAACCTCTCCTTCGCGTCGTGGGAGGTTCACTTCATTGCTTGGGCGCAAGGTGAGCAGCTTTGGGAGTACTTCCATCTGCCCAATCCCGCTGCTAACCCCCCTTTTGTCCCCACTGATGCCGAGTCTGCACGTGCTGTACGTGCTCTCATTCGCGCTGGCCCCGATCATCTCACAAATGAGATCGGGTCCTACAATGCTGACACTGCACTTCGCACGCCGGCTGACCCTGTCGGCACATACGCACTCATCAAACGTCATACCACTGTCACTGGTCACGCAGCACAAAGTATGCTCACTGTCCATTTCAACACCCTGTCCATGCGTGCTGACGAGACTACGGATGCCTATTTGGCCCGTAGTCTGCGCCTGCTGAAGGACCTCGGCAAAGCAGCCCCTGGACAGCTTCCTGCTGTTCTCTCTATTGTCAACGGCCTCATTCTCGAGTTGTCCGACATCTTCAGGGAGGTGAAAGCCTCCAAGCTTGAGCGTCTTGCCGCAAAACCTGCGCTTGCTGATTCGCCGCCAGGCATTGGCGCCCTTTGGGAGTTCACCTCCCAGCGGCTCACTGACTGGTGGAGTGCTCTCCAGAACAAGCGCATCCATCGCGCTGCCATTGCCGCCGCGACCACAACACTTCCCTCTTTCTCCTCTTCCTCTTCCTCTTCTTCTTCATCCTCCTCCCCGGCCACGTTCCTTGTCCACCAAGGAGGTGGCGGAGGGGGGTCGGGGCAAAGGTGGTGGACGGGGCAAAGGTTCTCCTACGGCCGGCGCTGGCGAGAAATCGGACCGTGGCAATGGCAAAGCCACCGGCACCAACGTCGGCAACACACCCTCCTCCTCCTCTACCTCCAGCACCGTCACGTGCTGGAATTGTGATGCCACCGGTCATTTTGCACCGAAGTGCCCGGCACCACCCGACAACGAGCGCCTGGCCTCTGCCATGCGTGCTCACTGGGTGCGATCCTCCGGTGGTTCTGGCGGCTCTGCTGTTCCTCCTCGAGCCGCACCCCCGCCATCACCACCACGCCACCATCCTACCCCTTCTAAGGTTGCAGTCTATCACACCGCTGCTGCACCACCCCCTGTTCCTTACCCGTGGGGGTGGCCTCCTGGGTATGGTGGGCCGGACTTCTACGACCCGCCCTCCAGTGCCTACGCTGCTCCTTCCTGGGCGACGTCGCCCTACCCCTCTCGTCGCGCGTCCTCCAAAGTCGTCATCACTCTGGACCCACCTGAGGACGAGCGGCAGTTGGATGCTGCTCCTTCTCACGCCGTCCATTAGCGCCACCTTCGTGATCAGGGAGGTGAGAGTGACCACTCTGGGCCAGAGTCTCTTGCGTGTGTCGTCGATGGGGAGTTACGTGGGCGAGCATCCGAGCATGTTCTTGGGCGTCCCCCTGCTGATGTGCCGTGGATTGAAGAATGGCAGTCTCTCCGCTTGCCTCGTTGCCTTGCTGCGTGTGGTCAGCATCTCGTCCCGCATGTTGCTGTTGCTGCTGTAAGTCGTGATCCTGCTACTGTTCGTGCGTCAGGGGGCTTCTGGATCCTTGACTCCGGCGCCACCCATCACATGACCTCGTCGCGTGCATCCTTTGTGTCTCTCGACCCTGTTGGCTCTGTGCGTTTTTTCCGCACAGGCTCCGGTCAGCTATTGCCTGTGCAGGGTGTTGGCGTTGTCTGCTTTGTTGGCCCTGGGGTGGAACTGTTCTTGCCTGACGTCCTGTATGTTCAATCGCTTTAGCTGAGTCTGCTCTCTGTTACCACGCTCGACGACCAGGGCATGGACTTCTCCTCCAGTCGCGACACTGCCTCTGTCTCTCATCGCACCTCTGGCCGCGTCCTTCTCCAAGGCACTCGCTGGGAGCGCCTAATCTGCGTCTCCACCTTCGTGTAAGTGCCTGCCACTGCTGCCCATGTGCATGTTGCTCGCTCTCTCTCTCCTGCTCAGGCTCAGCTGCTGCACCACCGCTTATGCCACATCCATATTGCTGCCATTGATTCTCTTCTCCACACGCTCCCCGCTGATGGTCTGGATGTCAGTTCCTTCCCTTCCCCTTGCCCACCTGACTGCCTCGACTGTGCTCAGGGAAAAATGCATCGCTCACCTTTCTCCACTTCTGAGACGCGCACTTCTGCACCTCTTGACTTATTGCATGCTGACGTCATGGGCCCCCTTCCCCCTGACACTCTTGGGGGCAATGGTTGCAACGTGCTCTGTCTCACTAATGACTTCTCCCGTATGCGTTGGGTCTTTGCCCTCAAACAGAAGAGTGACGTCTGTTCCTCCATTGAGTCTTGGTTTCCCCAGGCTGAACTTGCATGTGGTCATCGTCTTCGTGTTTTTCGTTGTGACCGCGGCCTTGAGTTCATTGGGCCCACCTCTCGCTTTCTCTCCTCTCGTGGTGTCCATTTCGAGACCACCGCCCCGTACACGCCCCAGCAAAATGGCGTGTCCGAGCGTTGGAATCGCTCCCTTGCTGACGGTGTTCGCACCCTTCTTGCTGCTTCTGTCCTTTCCCCCATCTTTTCCTTTGAGGCCATGTCCTACATGACCTGGGTCTGGAATCGCATTCCCATGGCCCTCTCCCTTGTCATGTCACGCCATTTGAGCGCTGGTTCGGTCGCCGGGTGGATCTCCGTCTCGCTCGTGTCTGGGGCCGTGTCGCTGCCGTCTGGCTTCCTGAGGACTTGCGCGACGGCAAACTCAGTCCGCGCGCTCATCTGTGCACCTTTCTCGGTGTCTCAGCCATGTCCAAGGCCTGGCGCTTCTGGGATCCGGATCGTGCCCGGGTCGTCGAGTCGTGGGATGCACTCTTCTTTGAGGATGTCTTCCCTCGCGACTTATCTCGTGTCGCTCCCCCTTCCTCTTTGTCTTCGCTCCGTCGGCTTGGGGGGGATGGGTCTGCTCCAGCCTCCGGTCTCGCTGGTGTACCTTCCTCGAGCTTACCCCCCCGTGGTCCTTGTCCTATCTCTGACCTTGCTAATGCATCTTCCCCGAGCTTGACCCCTTCTCCCGCTTCCTCTTCCCCATGTCCTTCCAACACTGACACATCTCACACTACTCCGTCGTCCTCCCCACACTCTTCACCCTCCTCGTCGTCTAAGTCCACGTCCGTGCCTGCCAGTGTCCCGCCACTGGCTGACAACACTCCTCCACATTCTCCCCAGCGTGTCGTCTCTGACGTCCCCTCACAGGCACCTGTGGTTGATGGTGAGTCTGTCTCCCCTCCAGTCTGTGAGGCACCTTTAGTCGTGCCCGAGCCATACACTCGTGGGGGCAGACTTCAAGCTCTCCCCCAGACGTTTGTCTCACATTCATCACAGTCGCAGGGTCGTACCCAGTCCTGTGCACCCTCCACTACAGCTGGCTCTTCCGCCACGCCTACTGGGCTTGACGCCCTTGGTCTCACCGTCAGTGTAGTCCATCCCAACTCAGCGGTGGGCTATGCCCTTGTTGCTCATGAGTTTCTCAGTGCCTTGGATGCATCCGCAGCAGGATATGTTGCTGCCTGTTTTGCTGCGAGTGCTCGTCCCTCTCTGACCTCACTCCCTGCTGAGCCTACCACCGTGCGTTAGGCTTGAGAGGCCGCTGATGCTGATCTGTGGGAGAAGGCCATGCAAGAGGAGCTCGCGGCCTTGAACAAACATGAGGTGTTCGAGCTGGTTGACCTCCCACCCGGCCCTAAAGCCGTCTCGGCCCGTTGGGTACTTCGGTGCAAGCTGAAGCCTGATGGCACGATTGACAGATACAAGGCACGCCTCACGGCCAAGGGGTTTTCCCAAATCCCGGGTGTTGACTTTAATGAGACTTTTGCTCCAGTTGGTCGATACACTACCGCCCGAGCTCTCTTGAGCCTGGTTGCCCAGCATGACTGGGAGTTGGAACAGATGGATGTTAACAACGCATTCTTGCACGGTCGCCTTGATGAGGAAATCTATATGGTGCAGCCCCCAGGTTCCACTAATGGCACAAACAAGGTCTGGCAACTGCGCAAGGCACTGTACGGGCTCAAGCGGTCACCGCGCTGTTGGAACTTGGAGATATCCTCCACTCTGGAGAAGGGGGGCTACCACCGCAGCTCAGTCGACTCGGCACTCTTTCTAAGTGCCCCCTCGCATCCTCTCATGGCCGTTTTGGTCTACATGGATGATCTCCTCATTGCATCACCCAGTCCATCAGCCGTGCAGTCGGTGAAGACTCTCCTCTAGTCGGTCTACAAGATGAAGGACCTGGGTCCTGCCCGTGTGTTTCTTGGCATGGAGCTCGAGCGAGACCGCCAGCGCAGGACACTGCATGTGCACCAGGCTGAGTACATTTGCACCCTGGGGGAGCGCTTCTCTTCGCTGCTCGCCGATACACCCACGGCATCCACACCGATGACCCCAGCAAGCCAGTGTCTACTGAAGTCACCTGACCCGTCTCAGTTGGGAAACACTGCCGACGTCACCGATTACCTCGGCGTGATTGGTTCCCTGATGTACCTTGCCACTACCACCCGAGCCGATGTGGCCTTCGCGGTCAACTTCTTGGCTCAGTTCTCTCAGCAGCCTCGGCAGAAGCACCTCGAGGCCGCACTGCGCGTCGTTTGCTATGCTCTGTCCAGTGCACGTGTCGGCCTGTGCTACAGGTCACAGCCCTCTGTTGTTGTTGATGGGTACACTGACAGTGACTGGGCTCATGATGCGGATGCACGTAGTCACACAGGCTACATCTTCCTTGTGGGCGGCACTGCTATTTCATGGAAGAGTGGCAAACAGGGTTGCGTGGCGCGCAGCTCCAGGGAGGCTTAGTATGTTGCACTCGGCGCAGGTACGTGTGAGAGTGTTTGGCTTTCTCGCTTGCTGCAGCAGCTTTGCGTGCACATTCGCTGTTTCACTCTGCGCTGCGACAACCAGAGCACCAAGGCAATTGCAGAGCATGATGCCATGCACCATTCTTGCACCAAGCACATCAATATTGAGCATCACTTTGTGCGCGAGCGCATTGCCGCATGAGATGTCCAGGTTGTCTGGGTCGACACGCGTCAACAGCGTGCAGACTTTCTTACCGAAGCTCTTAGCAGTGGAATGTTCAAGTCTGCTGTGCATGCTGTTGGCTTGGTGCGCGCTCGTGACCCTCCTGGCTGATGTGTCATCTTCGTCCCAATTGTCGTGAATTTTCGTGCGATGTGTGGGTTGTTTGTCTGTGGGTCATGGGGGAGTGTTAGTGTTGACACACACGCAAGTGACCTCTTGCCTCCACTCACTCACACACTTGTTCATTGCAGGTGACTGAGCACCGTTGAAGCCATGGTCCAAGCATGGCTGGTCAGGTGCAAGACAGGCGTGACCCCAGCCGTGCTCAAGCCCTTCTGTGGTGGAAACATGCAATGCTCAGCTTTTGGTTGTGAGCCACTTGATGGCTGAAACGTGAGAGATTACTTGAGAGATGCATGCTCCGCATACGCTCGTGGTCGATGTGGTTTCTGGAATTGTGTGCCATGCATGCTGTGCTAGTTGTTTGGTTCTTTCCCGGGTTGCTGATCCTGCGGGGCCACACACTAAGCCGCTCTGAGGTGTGAGAAACCACGGCGGCGTTTTGCCATCCGGTCAGGTTCGACCCCGGGGTGGCGGCCAGGCCCCACTTCGAGCCCCTCGAGTGGGTGGCCCCGTCAACCGCGGCTAAGACCTCGCTAGCTCGTTACTCTCGTCACTTGTTCTCACGTCGCACTTGGAGCTAAGTTCTTCTCTTCGCCTCTCTCACCCCCGCCCTAGCCATGGATATCTTTCCTTCCTAGACTAGCATGTTCGTGGGCTTAACGCGACCTCTTGCCGACACCTACACCTGTCAGCCTCGTTTTTGGCGGCGAAGCAACCGTTGCGGAGGGAGGTCGCCGCGTCTCAGAAAGAGAGGCGCAGCTGACACAGGTTGGCTGATGTCTACGCGTTGACAGCGGAGAATAGCAAGAACTTCTTTGGCAGAATGAGCATGGACGAGCCCACGCCAATCTTGCACCCGACAAAGACGGCAGTGATGCACGGCCAAGAGCTTCATATCCGCTCAGTCACCTGCAGTGGTATTGTGTGTAAACGGATGGAGTCAAGAGCTCACTTGCGTGTTCGACAGACACAACTAACAACGACTACGTCTCATTTGTAACTCGACACTTGTATACATGTGTTCTGTCATTCCGACACTTGTCATCAAAGTACACGTACCGCTTATATCAAATTGCTCGTATCTCAAATTCTCAATTGTGTTTGCCTCGCAACTTCTACCTGTTCACCATCTACGCTCCGTTCGGCGTAACAGTGACGGTCGCGATCAAGCGACGGTCACATGACCTTCGTCACCATGCTCGATCAGCGAAGCATGTCGCTGATCAAGCATGGCGAGCGAGGGTCGGACACCTCATTCCTTTTTTTATGAGATGGGTTTGGCATATAAAATTTGGATTCGTGGCTATGCCAACTTAATGGTGAGCGCGGTGTGGGTAACCGAGCTATTTGGCCCTTCTCTAAATCCAGGGGAGCGCGCTCTCAGCAGCCGGGCGTTGGTTCCAGGCCGATGGTTCGAGCTCGGTGTTGCTGCTCTTCCCCTCCCTCACAGGCCTCCCGATCAGCATCATTTACAAGCTATGACAACGAGGCCCAGAAATCTGGGGTTACCCCTCACAAGTATGCCTCATCACAGGCCGCCTTTGCCGCCACACATGGGCACAACCCCAACCCTTCTTTGGAGCAGACTGCACACCAGTGTACGTCAAAAAGGGGATCTTCCTCGGCACACCACATCAATCAGACATCCCTAGTTACAGAATTAAAACTGGAAACCTAGCCCTCCAAGAACTCTACAAAATCTTCCTCACTCTAGAGAATCCTTCCGCGACACACAAGCCAAAATGGGAGGAGAGGTTCCCCAACACCATATTCCAATGGCAATATATTTATGACAGCCTTATCAATACCCCCCTTCGCCTAATAACCACAAGACGTCATGTTACGCATCATCTACAGATCCATCCAAGTCAACCACAGATACCGCTCCCCCCCCCCCCTTCATCATCACTGTGCCCACGCTACAACGAACCCGAAACGATTGAACACTGCTTTATACAATGCCGAGATATCCAGCCAATCATCCACCGCCTTCGCATCCTCTTCACCACCTTCTTCCCTAAAACCCCGCCCACAGTACCCAACATTCTTATAGGTCCTACCACTCCCACCAACAAGCGGACTTTATGGCAAATCAAAAGATCCACATTCCTGCCCCGCCTCTGGCAAGAGCGATGGGCACAACCAAAACACAACCCCACCCCCACGATCATTGCAACCATCCCACACCTCCTACAAGAACACCTCACTCATGCCGCATTGAGATTAGCCCAACTCCCCACTGGCAGAAAGAAAAACAAATCCCAGAACCAATTATACTCCGAAATTTCACATGCCCCCTTCTTGTGCAGCGCACAGGAAGGCAGAGAAAACAAAATGATCCCCATCTCACCAAAATTCCACCGCTGGTGGAAACATCCCGGACTATACAAGCTGTAACATGTTTGGGGGGCCGGGCTCAATCCCCGGGCTTGTTTTGGCGTCTTGGAGACCCTCCCGCTCCCATCGGTTACGACCACGGGACCAAAAAAAAAAAACAAGAGGCCAGTGTTGCACGCAAAGCGTGCATAGGGTTACATAGCAACCTAGTACAATTATTGCTATACTCACAAGAACTTTCAAGTTTAAAATTGCTTTAAACTTGATTGGCTAAAAGACATGTCCGTATAGAAGCTTTTAAAACTCTCTGAAAAAAAATCTAAATTTTCTTTGCCTTGTCCAAGTTGACGTCGTCAATTAAGCATGAAAAGGTGCTTGGATACATGATACCGTACTAGTACTTGAAAGGTTGAGGCAAAAATGAAAAAAGTATGAAGACAGAGCGTGGTGGGGGTGTGGGCATTTGGGACAAATACAAGATCCTGTTGGGGAATTCGATACAAGGACAAGTTAAATCATGGTTGTGATCTCAACTCCGCATGTGCGCATTTCTTTAGTACTTCGTTGCTTGAAATCTGAAATTTGAATGCCGCATAAGCGAGTGTCTAGTGTGGTCGCCTGCTTGCAGCCGCGCTGTTCATCGCTCAACCGCATTGCTACATCAATGTCTCTGGCAAATTTCGAACTGTTTCGGTGAACCAAAATACAATGTACCCATATGAGCAGAAACCGGAATTGGGGACAGACCCAAATAAAGCCACTGTAAACAAAGACAAAGACAAAAAAAATGGTAAAAACGTTATTTGAACCACCTTTCATGTCCTAGTCTGGTATTCAGAATGTGAATTCTTAGATTTCTTTTCATTACCTGACTCGTGGATATGGGAAGGTCAAACCTTTGTTCTTGTGGATATCAAATCATGTACTCCCTCTGAGAAATGTATCAATCGTTTGACATTCCTTTGTGAATTTTAAATATTTATCTACCTAAAGATTCCTGCACAACCCCATTTTAGTTTTTATATTTCCAATATAGCGAGTCCTTAGGCGACAGGTTCAACCTCTTGATTTCTCTCGTTACGTGCTAAATCCACACCCCCCTGAGTCAGGTTACGTTCAAGAGCTAAAAAAAAAACCCACTTTCAGGCCATCGCAAGTATGTTGTGCGTCTCATCCACAGTGCGTGGATGAGACCGACGGGTGCGGACGCGAGGACGAAAGCAGACTTCACTCTGCCACTCCGGTGTACCCAATGGGCGGAAGACTCCCGCCCATCGATTGTTTGCGAACAATCGGCCAATGGAGTAGGTTTAACCTGAATTAACAGGATAACCCTGGGTTAGCTAGAGAGTGTCGGATTACCCCTGGGGCGCGGGTGCGGGTCCTCGGATCTAATCTTTACCCTGAGTTCTCGTAACGCCTTCACCCCTCGGTTGGTGGTATTATCCCTCTCGTGGTTCCCTGCCTACCCACGTTGGAGTAAAGAGGGGTGGATTTTACTTCCTACTCTTGCAGTAACCAAAAAAAAAAAAGTCTACCACTTCGGGAGCATGGAACTACTGCATCGATAGCAGCATCGGCAGCAGTAGTTCAGGGGACATCAGCAGCAGCAGCAGCAGCAGTGGCGGCTGTATCAGATGCAAAGGCAAGGGCATCCGCAGGGGCAGCGGTAGCTACCGTGGCAGCAGCAACGGCAGCAGCAACGGCAGCTAGAGCATCAAGGGCAGCGTCAGCTGTAGCGGCAGCGGCAGCGGCAGCGGTAGCCACGGCAGCGGCAGCGGTACGTGCGTGTGTGCGTGCGTGCGTGCATGCATGCGTGCGGGACGGCGGGAGGGCGGGCGTGCGGGCGTGCGTGCGTGCGTGCATGCGTGCGTGCGTGCGCGCATGCGTGCGTGCGTGCGTGCGTGCGTGCGTGCGTGCGTGCATGCGTGCGTGCA
>SZWC01027642.1:10535-23500 GCA_023375785.1 Penium margaritaceum | reverse complement strand
ATATGTTCCTCAACAAGGCTTACATAACAATACTAAGGAAAACACACACACACACACACACACACACACACACACACACACACAAACACACACACACACACACACACACAATGGAAGGAGATTGGTGCTTTGAAACATGGTTGGTACAAATGGTGTTTCATAACCCCGACATTCCTCTGCCATCGCTATTAGTTTTGTGGATGAGTGATAAGTAAGAAGTAGGGCCATGGGGTGTCGTCACCCTCCACCCATTTACCCAAGCCCAAGCTCATGTAGAGTGCGCAAATCTCAAGTTCACATGGTACATGCATAACTCCACACCACCAACTGGCAAATGCACCATGTGCTGGTGGATTGGTGAACACATACATCATGCAATTCCTCTCTATTGTCCACTAAACTAGATACAATGAGTGCAGGTGGACCTAATCATTTGCACTAGGACATGATCTTTGAGTAATTCATGACATTTGAACTATTTCCATTGTGAATGAAATGTTTTTCTGCAATATGTGTGGTTGTTACGTTGTTTCTTGGTATGATAATGATATCATATGAACAAGCATTGCTCTTCTAAACACTCCATGTAGAATGTTGCAACTTGATTTAGAACACACTCAATTTTCTTATTGATTTATTTCTGCTATTGTATGTCACACAGTATATCTTCATGTAAATTGAAAATAGAATGAGGTTTATTGTTGTCCGTATGGAACTTATGTTTGATAGAAGGATGCATTTCCACAACATCATGTGACATACAATACGTTTTTGAAAAACAACGCCATTTCCTGTCCCATTTCTCATTCCATAATGAATTAAGAGTTGTATATTTATGATCTTCCAATTCATTCACTTGTCTACAAAATAACAAGAAACATTTGTAAAAGTATACATGTAGTAGCCACATGCTGAATACAAGACTGACTTAGATACCATCCTTGAAAATGAGGTGAAATAAACTTCTAGACTTCCCACATAGTCTAGTCCATGATAGATTAGATCCTATGCATTTAGAATAAATGGCTGAACTGGTAGCACAATCAACTGAATGAAGAATTGATTCTTCATATGTTTCAATAGGTCTAAGGAGCTTGTTACGTGTCTTCATTTGCAACACCATTGGCTAGTCAAAATCCAGGATGTGGCAACTACATAAACATATGTATCTTGTAATGGAATTATGGACTGTTTCATGTAATATGTATTCTCTTGAAGCTCTCTCAACAATATGAGAACATTTTCTGAAACTGGATTGAGCATATACACAAAAAACCATCACAATCAGAAAGGTGATTGATATTGTGGAACTTGCGTAGGAAACAAAAACCATGGAATTGCATTTCCTTGATACTTCTCTCCCACAAATGTCACTTTTGGAGAAGTGTTTATGGCAACGAGTGGCATCAATGCTCACGTGCCATTTGTGAGAATAGAATTATTGCACCGGGGACGTATGTGTTCACTGGGTGCGTGGCTGTGCTCACAGCTGCCAGCACACTCTCAGGACCTCCGGTGAGGTTTTCATCAAGATGATCACACCTGGCAGTAGTGTACAGCTACCTCTACGTGCCGCATTTTACGCTACGCAATTCTCATGTGCCATTTGTGAGAACGAAATTATTGCGTCGAGGGGATTCACGTTCACTAGGTGCGTGGCTGCGCTCACAGCTGCTGGCGCACTCTGGCTACCTCCGGTGAGGGTTTCATTGAGATGATCACACCTGGCACTAGTGTACGGCTACCTCTACGTGCCACATTTTACGCCACGCAATTCTGACGTGGCATTTGTGACAACAGAGTTATTGCGTTGGGGGGGTACACGTTCACTGGGTGCGTGGCTGTGCTCATTGATGCTGGTGCACTCTCGGGACCTCCGGTGAGGGTTTCCTCAAGATGATCACTCCTGGCAATAGTGTACGGCTACCTCTACGCGCCCCATTTTACGCCACGCAATTCTGACGTGCCATTTGTGAGAACGTAGTTATTGCGATGGGGGGGTACGCATTCACTACGTCCGTGGCTGTGCTCACAGCTGCCGGCGTACTCTGAGGACCTCCAATGAGGATTTCATTAAGGTGATCACACCTAGCAGTAGTGTACGGCTCCTTTTACACGTCGCATTTTATGCCACGCTATTCTGACGTTCCATTTGTGAGAACGGAACTGGTGCGCTGTGGGGGTACGCGTTCACTTGGTGCGTGGCTGCGCTCACAGCTCCCGGCACACTCTTGGGACCTCTGGTGAGGGTTTCATCAAGATGATCACACCTGGAAGTAGTGTACTGCTACCTACACGTGCCGCATTTTATGCCAAACAATTTTGGCGTTCCATTTGTGAGAACGGAACTGTTGCGCCAAGGGGGTACGTGTTCACTTGGTGCGTGGCTGCGTTCACAGCTACCGCACACTCTCGGGACCTTTGCTGAGGGTTTCATCAAGATGATCACACCTGACAGTATAGTACCGCTTCTTGTAGGCGCCGCATTTTACGCCACGCAATTCAGACGTGCCATTTGTGAGAACCTAATTGTTGCGCCCAGTGGGTACGCGTTCAGTGGGTGCATGGCTGCACTCATAGCTGCCTGGGCACTCTCGCAACCTCCGGTGAGGGTTTCATGGAGATGATCACACCTGGTAGTAGTGTACAGCTGCCTCTACGCCTCGCATTTTATGCCACGCAAATTCGACGTGCCATTTGTGAGAACGGAACTGTTGCGCTGCGCGGGTACGCATTCACTAGCTTTGTGGCTGCACTCAGAGCTGCCGGCGTACTCTCGGGACCTCCAGTGAGGGTATCATCAAGATGATAACACCTGGCAGTAGAGTACGGCTACCTCTACGCGCAGAATTTTATGCCATGCAATTCTGATGTGCCATTTGTGAGAACGGAAGTGTTGCGCCAGGGGGTTATGCGTTCACTAGGTGCATGGCTTCGCTCATAGCTGCCGGCGCACTCTCGCAACCTTCCATGAGGGTTTCATCAAGAGGATCACACCTGAAAGTAGTGTACAGTGACATTTACGTGCCGCATTTTACGACATGCAATTTTGACATGCCATCTATGAGAACGGAATTGTTGCGCCGAGGGCGTATGGGTTCACTTGGTGCGTGGCTTTGCTCACAGCTGCCGGTGCACTCTCGAGACCTCCGATGAGGGTTTCATTAAGAAAATCACACTCAACAGTAGTGTACCACTACCTCTAGGCGCCGCATTTTACGCCACGCAAGTCTGACGTGCCATTTATGAGAACGGAACTGTTACACCGGGGGGGGTACGTGTTCACTGGGTGCGTGGCTGCGCACACAACTGCCGGTGCACTCTCGGGACCTCTGGTGAGGGTTTCATCAAAATGATCACACCTGGCAGTAGTGTATGGGTACCTGTACGCGTCGTATTTCAGCAACCCAATTCTGACGTGCCATTTGTGAGAACGGGATTGTTGCTTCAAAGGCGTACGCGTTCACTCGGTGAGTGGCTGTGCTCACAACTACTAGCACACTCTCGGGACCTCCGATGAGCGTTTGATTGAGATGGTCACACCTGGCAGTAGTGTACGCCTACCTCTATGCGGCGTATTTTACAACACGCAATTTTGACATGCCATTTGTGAGAATGGAATTATTGCATCAGGGGGGTACGCGTTCACTAGGTGCGTGGTTGCGGTCACAGCTGCTGGTGCACTCTCGGGACCTCCGGTGAGGGCTTCATCAAGATGATCATACCTGGTAGTAGTGTACGGCTACCTCTACGCACTGCATCTTACGCCATGCAATTTTGACGTGCCATTTGTGAGAACAGATATATTGCACCTAGGGGGTAGGCGTTCACTGGGTGCATGGCTGCGCTCACAGCTGCCAGCGCACTCTCGGGACCACCAGTGAGGGTTTCATCCAGATGATGACACCTGGCAGTGGTGTACAGCTACCTCTACATGCCGCATTTTACACTACGCAATTTTGACATGCCATTTGTGAGAACAAAGTTATTGCGCCGGGGGGTACGCGTTCACTGGGTGCGTGGTTGTCCTCACAGCTGCCGGTGCACTCTCAGGACCTACGACAAGGGTTTCATTGAGATGATAACACCTGGAAGTAGTGTATGGCTACCTCTATGTGCCGCAGTTTTTTGCCACGCAATTCTGACGTGCCATTTGTGAGAACGGAATTGTTGGGCTTGGGGGGTACGCGTTCACTGGCTGTGTGGCTGCAGTCACTGCTGCTGGAGCACTCTCCGGACCTGCGGTGAGGGTTTCATCAAGATGTTAACACCTTGCAGTGGTGTATGGCTACCTCTACGCCTCACATTTTACGCCACGCAATTCCGACGTGCCATTTTTGACAAAGGAATTGTTGCGCCGAGGGGGTACGTGTTCACTTAGTGCGTGGCTGCGCTCACAACTGCTAGTGCACTCTCGGGACCTCCAGTGAGGGTTTCATCAAGATGATCACACTTAGCAGGAATGTACGGCTACCTCTACGCGCCGCATTTTACGCCACGCAATTCAGACGTGCCATTTGTGAGAACCCAAATGTTGCACCGAGGATGTACGCTTTCACTGGGTGCATGGTTGCGCTCACAGCTGCGGGCGCATTCTCGAGACCTCCGGTGAGGATTTCATCAAGATGATCACACTTGGCAGTAGTGTTTGGCTACCTGCATGCGTCGCATTTTACGCCACGCAATTTTGACGTGCCATTTGTGAGAACAGAAGTGTTGCATTAGGGGGGTACGCATTCACTGGCTGTGTGGCTATACTCACTGCTGCCTGCGCACTCTCGGGACCTCCAGTGAGGGTTTCATCAAGATGATAACACCTGGCAGTAGTGTATGGCTACCTCTACACACAGAATTTTACGCCATGCCATTCTGATGTGCCATTTGTGAGAACGGAACTGTTGCGCCAAGGGGGGTACATGTTCACTGGGTGCATGGCTATGCTCACAGCTGCTGGTGCACTCTCAAGACCTCTTCTGAGGGTTTCATCAAGATGATCACACGTGAGAGTAGTGTACAGCTACCTTTACGTGTCGCATTTCACATTGTGCAATTCTAACGCATTATTTGTGAGAACGGAATTGTTGCGCCTAGGGCGTACGGGTTCACTGGGTGCGTGGCTGTGCTGACAGCTGCCGGCGCAATCTCGGGACCTTTGATGAGGGTTTCATCGAGATAATCACACCTGGCAGTAGTGTACAGCTACCTTTACGTGTCGCATTTTACGCCTTGCAAGTCTGACGTGCCGTTTATGATAACATAATTGTTCCACCGAGGGGTACGCATTCACCAGGTGCGTGGTTGTGCTCATAGCTACCGGCGCACTCTCGGGACCTCCAGTGAGGGTTTCATCGAGATGATCACACTTGGCACTAGTGTATGGCTACCCTTACGTGCCGCATTTTACGCCACGTATTTTTGACATGCCATTTGTGAGAAGGAGAGTTTTGCGCTCAGGGGGTATGCATTCACTGGATGCGTGGCTGCGCTCATAGCTGCCGGCGCACTCTTGTGACCTTCGATGATGGCCAGATAAACACACGTGGCAAAAGTCTACAGCTACCTTTACGCGTCGCATTTTTTGCCACGCAATTCTGACGTGCCATTTGTGAGAATAGAACTGTTGTGCGAGGGGGGTAGGCATTCACTAGGTGCGTGGCTACGCTCACAGCTGCCGGCGCACTCTCGAGAACTCTGGTGAGGGTTTCATCGAGATGATCACACCTTGCAGTAGTGTACAGGTACCTCTACGCGCCGTACTTTACGCCATGCTTTTCTAACGTGCCATTTGTGAGAACAGAATTGTTGTGCTGACGGGGTACACATTCACTTGGTGCGTGGCTGTGCTCAGAGCTCCCAGTGCACTCTCGGAACCTCCCGTGAGGGTTTCATCAAGATGATCACACCTGGCAGTATTGTAAGGCTACCTCTACGCGCTGCATTTTACGCCACGCAATTTTGACGTGCCATTTGTGAGAACAGAATTGTTGTGCTGACGGGGTACACATTCACTTGGTGCGTGGCTGTGCTCAGAGCTCCCAGTGCACTCTCGGAACCTCCCGTGAGGGTTTCATCAAGATGATCACACCTGGCAGTATTGTAAGGCTACCTCTACGCGCTGCATTTTACGCCACGCAATTTTGACATGCCATTTATGAGGACGCAATTATTGCGTAGGGGGTAAACGTTCACTAGATGAGTGTCTACGCTCACAGCTGCAGCCGCACTCTCACGACCTCCGGTGAGGGTTTCATCAAGATGATAACACTTGGCAGTAGTGTACGGCTACCTATATGCGCTGCATTCTATGCCACACAATTTTGACGTGCCATTTGTGAGAATGTAACTATTGGGCCGGGGGGGTACGCGTTCACTTGGTGCGTTGCTGCGCTCACAGCTGTGGGCGCACTCTCGAGACCTCTGGTGAGGGTTTCATCAAGACAATCACACCTGGTAGTATTGTACGGCTACCCCTACGCGCCGCATTTCATGCCACACAATTCTGACGTGCCATTTGTGAGAACGAAATTGTTGCGCAGAGGGGGTACGCGTTCACTAGATTTGTGGCTGCGCTCAAAGCTGCCGACGCACTTTCAGGGCCTCCGGTGAGGGTTTCATCAAGATGATCACACCTAACAATAGTGTATGGCTACCTCTACGCGTTGCATTTTATGCCATGCAATTATGACGTGCCATTTGTTAGAACGGAATAATTGCGCCAAGGGATGGGCTGCGCGTTCATTAGGTACGTGGTTGCACTCACAGTTGCCGGCGCACTCTTGGGACCTCCGGTGAGGTTTTTATCAAGATAATCACACCTGGCAGTAGTGTACGGCTACCTCTACGCGTCAAGTTTTACGCCACACAATTTTGACGTGCCATTTGTGAGAATGGAACTATTGGGCTGAGGGGGTACGCGTTCACTGGGTGTGTGGCTACGCTCACACTTGTCGGGGCACTCTCGATACCTCTGGTGAGGGTTTCATCAAGATGATCACACCTAGCAGTAGTGTACACCTACCTCTACGCGCTTCATTTTTAGCCACGCAATTCTGCCGTGCCATTTGTGAGAACAAAGTTATTACGCCGAGGGGGTACGCGTTCACTGGGTGTGTGGTTGCACTCACAGCTGGCGGCACACTCTCACGACCTACGGTGAGGGTTTCATTGAGATGATCATACCTGGCTGTAGTGTACGGCTATCTCTACGCGCCGAGTTTTATGCCACGCAATTTGGACGTGCCATTTGTAAGAACGGAGTTATTTTGCCGGGGAAGGGGGTACGCGTTCACTGCGTGCGTGGCTGCGTTCAAAGGTGACGGCGCACTTTCAGGACCTCCGGTGAGGGTTTCATCCAGATGATCACATTTGGCAGTAGTGTACGGCTACCTCTATGCGCCGTATATTACGCCACGCAGTTCTGATATGCCATTTGTGAGAACGGAATTGTTGCGCCAAGGGGGTACATGTTCACTGGGTGCGTAGTTGGGCTCAGAGCTGCCGGCGCACTCTCGGGGCCTCCGGTGAGGATTTCATTGAGATACTCACACCTGGCAGTAGTGTATGGCTATATCTATGCGGCGCATTTTACGCCACGCACTTGTGATGTGCCATTTGTGTGAACGGAATTATTGCGCCGGGAGGGGGGTACGCGTTCACTGGGTGCTTGGCTACACTCACAGCTGTAAGTGCACTCTCGGGACCTCCGGTGAGGGTTTCATCAAGATGATCCATGTGGCAGTAGCGTACCACTACCTCTACTTGCCGCATTTTATGCCACATTAATCTGACATGTCATTTGTGAGAACAGAACTGTTGCGTTGGGGGGTTACGCATTCACTGGTTTTGTGGCTGCGCTCACAACTGCCGGCGCACTCTCGGAACCTCCAGTGAGGGTTTCATCTAGATGATCACACACAGCAGTAGTGTAGGGCTACCTCTACGCTCTGCATTTTACGCCAAACAATTATGACGTGCCATTTGTGAGAACTGATGTGTTGCGCCAAGGGGGTACGCGTTCACTTGGTGCATTACTGCGCTCACAGTTGTGGATGCACTCTCAGGACCTCTTGTGAGGGTTTCATCAAGATGATCACACCTAAGAGTGGTGTACGGCTACCTCTACACGCCGCATTTTACGCCATGCAATTCTGATGTGCCATTTGTGAGAACGAATGTGATGCGCTGAGGGGGTACGCATTCACTAAGTGTGTGGCTGCACTCACAGCTGCAGGCGTACTCTCAGGACCTCCGATGAGGGTTTTATCCAGATGATCACACTTGGGAGTAGTGTACGGCTTTCTTTATGTGCCGCATTTTAGTCACGTAACTTTGACATGCCATTTGTGAGAACGGAACTGTTGCACCAGACGGGTATGCGTTCACTGGGTGCGTGGCTGCGCTCAGAGCTGCCCGCGCACTCGCGGGACCTCCAGAGTGGGTTTCATCAAGATAATCATACGTGGCAGTAGTTTATGGCTGCCTCTACGCGCTTCTTTTCACGCCACGCTATTCTAACGTGCAATTTGTGTGAACGGAACTGTTGCACTTGGGGGTTACGCGTTCACTGGTTGCGTGGCTGCGCTCACAGCTGCCGGCGCACTCTCGGGACCTCCGGTGAGGGTTTCATCTAGATGATCGCACCTGGCCATAGTGTACGGCCACCTCTACGCATGTCATTTTACGCCACGCAATTCAAACGTGCATTTTGTGAGAACAGAATTGTTGCACCGAGGGGGTACGCGTTCACTCGGTATGTGGCTGCGCTCACAGCTGCCGGCGCACTCTCGAGACCTCCGGGAAGGGTTCCATCAAGACAATCACACGTGGCAGTAGTGTATAACTACCTCTACGCATCTCATTTTACGCCACGAATTTTGACTTGCCATTTGTGAGAACAAAATTATTGCGCCGAGGGGATACACGTTCACTAGGTGCGTGGCTGCGCTCATAGTTGCCAGCGCACTCTCGGGACCTCTAATGAGGATTTCCACAGATGATTACACCTGGCAGTAGTTCATGCCTACCTCTATACATCGCATTTTATGCCACGCAATGTTGATGTGCCATTTGTGAGAACAGAACTGTTGCGCCAAGGGAGTACACGTTCACCGGGTACGTGGTTGCGCTCACAGCTGCCGGTGAACTCTCAAGACATCCGGTGAGGGTTTCATCAAGATGATCACACCTGGCAAAAGTGTACGGCTACCTCTACACGTTGCATTTCACGCCACACAATTCCGACATGCCATTTGTGAGAACGGAACTGTTGCGCCGAGGGGGTAGAGGCTCACTGGATGCGTGGTTGCGCTAACAACTGTCGGGGCAATCTCGGGTCCTCCCGTTAGGGTTTCATCAAGATGATCACACCTGGTAGTAGTGTGAGGCTACCTCTACGCATCGCATATTATGCCAGGCAATTTTGACGTGCCATTTGTGAGAACATAACAGTTGCACCGGGGGGGTACGCGTTCACTGGGTGCATTGATGCGCTCACAGCTGCTGGCACACTCTCGGGACCTCCGGTGAGGGTTTCATGAAGATGATCACACGTAGGAGTAGTGTACGGCTACCTTTACGTGCCAAATTTTACGCCATGAAATTCTGACGTGCCATTTATGAGAACGGAACTGTTGCGCTGGGGGGTACGCGTTCACTAGGTGCGTGGCTGCGCTCACAGCTGCCGGGTCACTTTCGGGACCTCCGGTGAGGGTTTCATCAAGACGATCACACCTGGCATTAGTGTGTGGCTACCTCTACGTGCCGCATTTTACGCCATGCAATTCAAACATGCCATTTGTGAGAACATAACAGTTGCACCGGGGGGGGGTACGCGTTCACTGGGTGCATTGATGCGCTCACAGCTGCTGGCACACTCTCGGGACCTCCGGTGAGGGTTTCATCGAGATGATCACACCTTGCAGTAGTGTACGGCTACCTCTACGCGCCACATTTTACGCCATGCATTTCTGACGTGCCATTTGTGAGAATGGAGTTATTACGCCAGGGGGGTACGCGTTCACTGGGTGCGTGGCTGGGCTCACAGCTGCCGGCGCACTCTCGGGACCTCCGGTGAGGGTTTTACCCAGATGCTCACACCTGGCATTAGTGTGCGGCGACCTCTATGTGCTGCATTTTACGCCACGCAATTCTGACGTGCCATTTGTGAGAACGGAATTGTTGCACTGAGGGGATATGCGTTCACTGGTTGCATGGCTGTGCTCACAGCTGCCGGCACACTCTTGGGACCTCCGGTGAGGGTTTCATCCAGATGATCACACGTGGCAGTAGTGTACAACTACCTCTACTTGCTGCATTTTACGCCACGCAATTGTGACGTGCAATTTGTGAGAATGGACCTTTTGCCCCCGGGGGGTACGCATTCATTGGGTGCGTGGCTGCGCTCATAGCTACCGGCGCACTCTCAGGACCTCCGGTGAGCGTTTCATCCAGATTATCACATGGTCACGCAATCGGGATCATACATCGTCTTTCCTTGACACTACCAAAAACTTCCTTCTCATTTCGTTGTTGTGGGGTACGTAAAAAATCATGGTGCTTCTGTTTCCCAAGTTTCAGACGAGGGATTCTACGTCACTGTTTTCCGTTGCCATCGTCACGAAAAGCATCATTGCACTTTCGTGAGCAGCGTCATATTTGGCACAGAATTGTTCTGTGTACGTCTGTTGTTACTGAAAACTAGTCACACATAGGAACACGAGGACCATTACATGAAATTTGTTGACAGCTATGTCTACATCTCATAACAAAACGAATTTGGTTCGTGTCCTCAGTAATAAAACTGCGGAATGTAGTTGCATGTTGCAGAAGAAGAATGGATCTACTCTGTTTTCTGTGTACTACTTTGCATTCGGCAACACAAGTCATCAACTTTCCCACGTGATCATCTTCTTCCGAGGTCCATGACGCCGGAACGTAGGCACACGATGCACGTTTATTTTTATTCTCCAAAAAACTTGCAAAACGTACCGTACAACGTGCGATGACCACCATTCGGCCGGCAGGCCTGCAGGCCGGCCGGCCCTGCTGGCCTGGTTTGTCTGGACCTGCCCACTATTCTACACATTTTAAGGGCAAATGCGCTCCGCACATTTGCCCTGAAAAAGTGGTCTCTAACTATGAATAGTAGAACACTCTAAGCAGAGAGTTGTAGAAACGGTAGCACCACCCTGTTTGGTACTGATACTCTTTTGTGATAATGTTGGTAGATGTAAACTTGACAATGATCAGAAATTTACAGGATTCAACAAGTGCATACTATTTCAAATCTCCATTCCTGATATGTGTCCATCACACCGCCGAACGGCGTACAGGTTAACTCATAGAATTGCGTTGTTTTTTGTCCTTTTGGGACATCCCATTTCCTGCATTGTTTCAATGACAACGATTCATGTAGCAAACACATTCATCACAAGCCAAAGGTTTTTGTGAACGACCTAGTTATTTTGAACCTCATCGTGGTTTTTAAGTGACTCGGGTGTGCGAAGCGACCAAGTTACGGTGACCAACGACATAAACTTGAGCAGCGATGTTAATGTGAACGACACAATGAATTCATGCATTGATGTTAATGTTAGCTAGACCGACCAATGAATCGAGTAGATTGTGTATGACAAAATAAGATAAAAAAGGCATGTTTTACCTTGATTGGCACATCTGAACATCGACAAGTAGATACATCATGTCAACACATGTAGGGAAAATCCCCACAGTGAACAAAAAGGACATTTAGGAACCCTTAGAACCTCCTCACCTCATGAAGCCTTTGTTGCCCACTAGGACGGTTTACCCCTTGGTGCCTTGAGCACAGTAGAAGGTGGCCGTAGGTGGTTCCCTTGTTGATGAAAGAAGGCATAGTAAGGGTGAAGAGGGCTATGCCAAGGTAGAGATGAGAAAGAAGAGGAGGTGGACCTTTCGTGTGGCTGCCATAACTTGGAGAGAGCAAACTGTTCCGTTACACAAGGATACAGAGGAAAGGAGGTTAAGGTTGGAGGCCATCCAGAAACCTTCATGAAGAATACAAAGTATTGAGCCCATCAATATGCTCGTAGTGAACTTTGAAAATCGCATAAGGCAAGCAAGGAGATGCCTAAAGATGTAGCCATTTCCTATGTCCATTCACAACGGGCCAAGATGAATGAAAAGGACATTGTCCTACAAGGATAGCAAATGATGACACCTTCCACAGGGCTTTAGCCTTGTGGCAAGGCACCTGCGTGCCTGATGGTTGGTGTTCATTAGTAGCAACATAAACTCCGTCCACGTGCAATATGCTCTACATTCACTTGGCACATATCATTTCCGTTAAAATTTTATGCTGCATCTACTTTTGATAGGATGAGGAACTGACTACGTAAAGTATGTTTTATGAAAAAGGCTGTTGTTTTTGTAAAACACAATTTGGAGGTAATTGCCACCCACAACAGGGACAAAATCATGAGTTAGAAGTTTCTTGTGTTACAAATGGTGTCCCATAGAAGTGACTTCCCACGTAAGAAACTTTTAGCTTATGTGAAAAGAACATGCATAGGGAGTTCTGCACTGAAGTAGATATCATCCACGTAATCGAATCTGAACAAATTTGCAAACCTCCGTCATACACAAGTTCATAAAAAACTAGATCGTGTGGATTTGAATTACCCAGTGAGCTTCCAATGAAGGATTATTTTCAGTTGAAGTCGAAGCTAGTATGAGGAGCTTGTTATAAGTCTTGTTATGGAATAGTAGTGGTGTGATTTTGTTGGATATAGAATCGAGGATTTTCTTACCACATGGAGACATGTATTGTGTAATGGAGTTTCAGGTTTGGTACACAATACCCTTTTTCTCTAAGCTTTTTGAACAATCAGAGGTATGCTCCTCAACATGGCTTGCATAAACATACTAGGAAACACACACACACACACACACAAATACACACACACACACACACACACACACACACACAC
>SZWC01027641.1:13476-29773 GCA_023375785.1 Penium margaritaceum | reverse complement strand
TGTGTGTATGTATGTGTGTGTATGTGTGTGTGTGTGTGTGTGTGTGTGTGTGTGTGTGTGTGTGTGTGTGTGTGTCGTTGTCTGGTACAAGTAGTGGTTTGGCATACGATGTTGTTCCATGCCTTCGTTCACTTGTTCTGGCATTGACGGTTATATCAGCTAGGAAGATTGTTGGTTTGTGTGGCTTCCACCCGTCACGGCCGACGCTGATGGATTATCCATGTACCCCACGTTGGTGGTATAGGGTACAGGAGAACGTGATGACACGATGGGCCTTTGGAGTGTCCCAATAATTCTCCACCACCTACGACAGCGCCGGCAAGACGCGGTCCACGCGTTCGGGTAGCCTGGTTGGCTTGTCGCGAGCTAGGAGAGTTTTCTTGGTGGGTTGAGTCCCGCACACCTGGTGGACTGTAACGGTGCGACGAGGAGACCTGATGTCTGTAGTAGTGCTTCCGATGTTCAAAAAGCCATTTGTGATGTCTGAACGTTGATTCTGAGTATTTCTAACACTGCTCGTATTTTCTCGGTGGTCGAGACCCGGGCACTCCAAGAGCTATTCCGGTGCCTCGAGAAGACCACCTTTGTTGCTCACGTGGTCGGTGCAGTGTGCTCTCCCCACTGACTCGTTTGGGCTCAGCAGGGGTGACGGGGCCCGGTGCGGTTAGCTGTCGGCGCCCCTACACAAGCCCACTAGGAGCTCGTTTGTAAACTCTCCTTGTTCTTTCATATTATGCGTTCCAGACATAGCCAAATTCTTGCCGTTTTGCATTGCACTCACACATAGAGCTCATGTTTGTGTTTGTATGGGCCTGCATGCCCTAATTAAGTTCTATCTGATACAATGGACGTGACCTTGTACTTGCGCGTCATTGGCTCTCTGATATACTCGGCCAATACCACAAGACCCGGCATAGCCTTCGCTGTCAACCTCCTGGTACAGTTCTCACAGTGTCCTTCAATAGGAGACCTTCACACGGATACGTGAGTGGTGCGGTACCTAGTTTCCACACCATATCTCGAACTCTACTTTTCACGACAGTGTTCGGCAGTAGTCGACGGCTACATAGATGAGTGGGAGTGGAGCCCTACTGGGCGCATTTAGACAGGCTACATGTTCCTACTAGGCATCATCGTTGTATCATGGCAAAGCAGAAAACAGGCTTGTATTGCACGTAGCTCATCAGAGGCTAAGTATGTTGCACAGGGGGCTGCAGCTGCTCAGGCAGTGTGGCTACTATGTCTGTTTTGTGAGTTTCCACAGTCAGTGCCTTGCGTCATTTAGCGTTGTGAAACCAGAGTGCGCTTGCCAGTCCAGAGAATTCTTGTGTGTTGCATACATGAACAAAACACATTGCCATTATGCATCACAATCTACGTGATCTCATGGAGAGATGGGTGAACTCCATCATCTGAGTCAGCAAGAACATGCAACGGGTTGACTACCTGACCAAGGCACTGAAGTGTCGAAATTTCATGGTGGTCATTCATTTTGAAGGGCTTCTCCATTTGCCTGAGAGTGGTTGAAAGTGATGTGTGTGAGCGTGGAATGTTGAGCATCTCATTGCGCACCTGTGTCATTTGTACACGTGTATGGACATGCGTAACATTGGGTCAAGAGGGAGTGGAGTCATATGATGCATCCTCGTCTGTTTGTACAGCTTACAATCACCACTCGTTTGTTTCCATGCTCGTGCACATCCCACGTGCGGATCCAGCTGGTGCCACAGCACTGACGGGTGGTGTCTTCATCCACCAGAAGCTGCGAGAAAGCTACCACGATGGCCCGTGTGCTAGCTGGGGTGCTCTGGAGTTTTCTGCAATCGCTAGAATTTTCTCGCTCGAGTGGCTATTGAGACCGGTTTGCATGTTTTGCATTGTTTGTCCATTGATCAATGTCGGACCTGTGCATGTGAAAATTATTAGCGTCCAACTCAAGATTCTACATGTCTACGTTCATACGGTATTACGTTTGGATGCCTCAGCACAGAATTACGGCCAAAACATTGGTTTTGGTTCGGTTTTAGGATGAACCGACATTGTCGCATGCGTCACCCGCCATGCGTTGCGGCGGGTACTTATTCTGTGTTGAAGTTCGTTGGCAACTCACATCTCTATGCCCTCTTGTCTCCCCTTCTATGCACACACATGTACAGATTAACTGACAATGGCTTCACCTGGGGAGAAATCATACGAGCACACCATGACTGGACCCTCTGGCGTCATTAAACGGCTGCTTCACCCAAGAGTGCCCTCTAGCACATGTTTGGCCATTGCTTGATTATCTATCTTTGATGTGGTAGATTCCAGGGCTCGTACATTCTCACTGCCTTGCCCTGTATCATGTTTGTTTGCCTTTGAGTGTTTCTCCGAAAGTTGAGCATTGCCCGGGTGCTGATCCTTAGCGGGCCACCATGCCGGTTTCGGCCGTATCTTGGTGAGTAGCCGCCCTCGGTTTAATACCGAGCGTTCGGGCTCGACCCCCGGGTGGCGGCACGTGCCCACTCAAGCATGTTACTCGGTGCGGGTGCGTGCTCACTGGTCACTAGGTCTCTCTCGCCCCCCCCTCACTTCTTCTTGTCTTTTTTACCTGAGTTTTAATGCAAATGTTGTACCTCATCTATGGCATGTCTTATGCTCCATTGGGCTCTCTCGTCATGTCCCACATATCTGTGCTAGGAAGCTGCTGAGTAACTATTGGTATCAGAGCATTAGGGGTTCCCCCTATCGCTTGTCGAAACCTGGACCCGTGACACGTTCGTCAAAGGCTCGGTGCCATGGGCGATCTCGTGGCCTCCTCGCCGCCAGCCACTACCGACACTCTGTCGATCGTGCAGCATCATCACCGGCCACGTCTGTGGTATCTAGCAGCACTAACGTAGAGATATTGTAGCCATCTCCACTCATCTCGTGCAGGGACCCCGTCTAGTGGTAGCCCACACCCCCAGACCAGCGTTCATCTCTCAGCCCCCGCGCTATCGCTCCTCGCCTACGACACCCAGTCTTTTGCACCGTCGCACTGCCTCTCTCTGGTGGCCCACAATACCGTACCACATTCCGTGTGCGTGGCCCTCCTCTCACGGCCCAGATGCACGTTGATGTTCATCTCCTTAGCAGCACACCGCCACTACTGCCCACTGCCATTGCCATCGGAGAACTCTCCTCAAGCTGTCTTCGTTGTCTTGCAACCGCCTGTCACTGTCCAGCACATGCGTGCCTGTGCTCCCTCTATTCACAACACCCCGTGGCAGCCGAATCACTTGGCTGCCCCTGCAGCCCCAGCAACAGCCACACTAGATTCACCGCCGCTTGATGGTCCTCCAGACGAGGACTCCCCATGTACGGCTGTACGCCACGCTGATCGTGGATGGGAGGAGACACAACTTTTGGATCCGCCCTCGCCCACTGACGACGACACTCCGCTGTGGGCCCGCATGCTGATCGTGGGTGGGAGGACACACAACTTCTGGATCCGCCCTCGTCCACTGACGACGACACTCCGCTGTGGGCCTGCATAATAGGGAGCTCCTACTGGCATGCCGACGTCACCGCATCAATCGAACGTGAGGCGGAGGAGATTAATGGACAAGTATATACAGCGGATGACTTGCCCCCGTTCCCGCCTCTCCCCTCTAACATGCACCCTCCTTGTCATCCACAGTCGTCAAATCCCGCCTCTGTAGCCAATCTTGCTCCTGCTCCATCTCCCACAGCAGCAGAATCAGTCGGGCCGTCTATGACTCATGAGGTGCCCGGAGTGATACCTGTTCTCCCAGTTCACATAGATTCTGTTGCCTTGGCGAGGTCCATTCTTCACGCAGCTGCGGGTGCCACAGCAACCTTTGCAGCTACTGCCCGTGCGTGCAGAGCCCAAACGCAAACTGCAGTGGGTCGTGTAGCCGAAACCTACGCGCACGGTGCAGCATCCCTGACACTGCTCGCCGCTGCAGCCGCCAACATAGCCACACAAGTCACAGCACTATCAGCCTCTATTGCTACTACAGTATCCTCTGCCCTCAATACAACCGCAGCCGCTCTTGGTTCCATTCGCGCATCCATCACAGCTGTAGTCCTGACCCCCACCGGTGCCCCTCGGGAGCTCACTCCTCACATCGCAACAGGAGTTCTCGTCATGTCAACATCGGTGGTAGTGGCCGAGACCACTGTCAAAGGTCTTCTCTGCCTCACTACGGCAGTTTTTGGGTGGGTCGCCGTCCTTCTCTCCTCAGCTGTCGCAGTGGTGCCTCCTCTCTTCACGCTACTGCCTCGCCACTTGATCGGTGAGCATTCTCTTCCACTGCACACTACACTTCATTCTCATCTTCTCTTCCTCCTCCTTCTCACCATGCCATGACCAGAAGAGACAATAGAGGCTCTGCAGGCCTCCCTTAGTGAGGCTCAAGCATCTCGTCATAAGGCTGAGGATGACATGTAACAGGGATGTGACGCACAGCATGAATTAGCCACCACTGTAGCAGCACAAGTCATAGAGCGCCTATGCACAGTCCCAGGCCTAGCTACCATCCTTCCTACTAAGAACACCGTATCTTCTGATTCCTCTGCTCTATCTAGTGGTGGTGTCGCCAAATCCTCTTCTCCTGCTCTCTCCGCAGCTGCTCTTGCTCGAGTCCTTTTTCCTGCCAAGCCGAAGGACTTCAAGACACCACCACCGCAATACATCTCCAAACTCACCTTCAACTCATGGGAGACACGCTTGAGCACGTGGGCCAAGGGCGAACGGCTGTAGGAGTACTACTCCTCCCCAAAGCCGCCTTTTGTTCCTTAGCCCACTGAGACAGCCCGGGCCGTACGGGCACTCACCAATGCGGGTCCTGAAAGCCTTCTTGACGACATCGGTACATACAATGCCGACCCAACTCGTGGAACACCTGCTGATCCTGTCCGTCCCTACGTTCTCATTTTCCACCGCAAGACTGTGACTGGGCATGCTGCCCAGAGTGCTCTGATTGTGTACTTTAACATACTACAAATGTGGGCAAATGAGACAGCAGACGAGTATTGGGCACGTAGTCTGCGCTTACTATGTGACCTGGTCAAGGTGGCTCCAGGCCCTCTCTCCACTTGTTTGTCCATTGTTGCTGGCCTCATCCCTGAGCTCTCTGACCTCTACCTCCACATCTCCCAGGCGGAGCTCGAGCGCCTTGCTGCTGCTCCAGTTCCTCTGGACACCCCGCCGGGCATCGGACCCCTCTATGACTTCACTGCTTTGCGTCTCACCAACTGGTAGAACGGCATGTAGAACAACCACATGCATCGTGCGGCCCTCACAACAGTCACCACCTCCTTGTCCTCCTCTTCCTCTGTCGCCTCCTCTTCTCCATCACCCTCCTCTTTTGTCGCCACTCATTCCACTCAGGCTGTGTCACATGGAGGAGGTGGTGGGTCCGGTCATGGGGGTAGCCATGGTGGTAAAGGGTGTGGGGGTGGTCGGGGTGGCAAGTTCTCCTCCGTCCCCACCACCACCACCGATGTCACCTGCTGGAACTGTGGTGCCACTGGTCACTTTCCGCCCAAATGTCTGGCCCCCTCTAGATGACGTTTGCCTGGCATCATCCATGTGTGTCCACTGGACATGTACCAGTGTGACTTCCTCCTCGGCCACAACAGCACCAACAATTGCATCCCCTCCACCTTATTCCTCTGCCTCTGCGCTCACCACCACTCCTTCCCGTCTTCAACAGTCATCGTTGCCAGCCAGTCCTTGAAGCTGGGTTCCGCCCCCATCCGGTCCTCCATACTATGGGTCTCCGTCTTCCCACTACACCGCACCTTTCTGGACCCGTGACGATGGTCACTTCTCCGAACGCTCCTCCGATTTCTCCTCCGATCGCTCCTCCGACCACTCCTCTGACCGTCGTGACGAGGAGCGCTCTCTTGAGCGTCACCTGGCAGAACTCCTTCACCTTTGCTCTCAGGGAGGTTAGAGTGTGAGTGGCCAGTCTCCTGTGTCTATTTGTGAGTCTGATGCCACCCTTCACGGTGCTGCATCTGGGGGTGTTCAAGGGGCCTTGCCTGATGACTGTGATTGGATTGAGGAGTGGCAGTCTCACACATTCCGCACTCGTCTTGTTGGCAACTCTTCCCTTCCCTTCCGTGGCACTATGGCTGTTTGCCTCGTTCTCCCCACTACTCGTGCAGCCCCTGGCCTCTGGATCATTGACTCTGGGGCCACTCACCACATGACCTCCTATCACTCGTCATTTGTATCACTCGGGCCTATTAGTTCTGTTTGCTTTACTCGCACTGGCTCCGGCCAACTTCTCCCTCTTCACGGTGTTGGTGTCATTTGCGTTATCGGCCTTGGCAGTACTTTGTACCTTCTTGATGTATTGTACGTCCCTGACCTTGAGGTCATTCTGCTCTCTATGACCACCCTTGATAACCAGGGCATGGACCTCTCGTCCAGCCGCGGCCTTGCCTCGATCTCTCTGTGCTTGTCCGGCCGTATTCTTCTTTGTGGAGTGCGCTGTGACCGCCAGTTATGTGTTCCTCTCTCATTGCCCTCATCTTCCGCTGCCTCTGTCCTTGTACATGTCGTGCCCTCTCTGTCTCCTGTCCACCCTGATCTTTCACATCACCGGCTGTGTCACATTCACATTAAGGCCATCCAGCACCTCCTCCGCCTTCGGCCTGCTGCTGGCCTTTATCCAACTAGCTTTGCACTCCCTGCTCCTTGGCCTGTCTTGATTGTGCCAGTATCAAGATGCATCATTCCCCGTTCTCCACAACAGTGTCCACATCCTCTCATCCTCTCGATCGTGTCCATGTTGATGTCATGAGGCATTGCCCCACGACTTCCTTGGCGGTCTTGGTTGCTATGTACTCTGCTTTACAGATGACTTCTCTTGATACTGTTGGGTCTTTGCTCTCCGCCACAAGAGTGACGTCACTGATGTCCTTGAGACCTGGCTTCCTCAAGCCGAGCGTGCTTGCCTTCCTCTCTTGCGTGTGTTTCGTAGTGACCGGGGGGGATGAAATTTTTGGTCCTACCTCTCGCTTCCTTGAGTCTCGTGGTGTTTGTCTTGAGTCATCTGCCCCCTATACACCGTAGCAAAATGACGTGTCTGAGTGCTAGAATCGCACACTCGCTTATGATGTGCACTCTCTTCTCTCTGCCTCTGGTCAGTCTCCATTGTTTGCCTTTGAGGCTATTTCCTACATGACATGGGTATGGAACAGGATGCCTCACGGTCCACTCCCTCACACTGTCACCCCTTTTGAACACTGGATGGGTCGACGTGCTGACCTTCGTCTTGCTCGTGTGTGGGAGTGTCTTGCATCTGTGTAGCTTCCGACCGACCAAGGGGATGGTAAGTTGTCTCTCCGTGGTCACTTGTTTGTGTTTCTCGATGTCTCCTCGTTCTCCAAGGCCTGGCAGTTCTGGGATCCCTCTCGGGGTCGTGTCATTGAGTCCCGCGATGCGCTCTTCTTTGAACACTTGTTTGAGCGTGACACCCCTCGCTTCGGCAGGTTCCTCTCTCCGCCCTCTCGAGGTGGGGGTGGCCCTCTTCCCTCTGGGACGTCTATTCTCCCCTTTATGCATCCCTCGGCACCCCTTGCCTCCTCAGTCCCTTTAGGACCCTCTGGCTCCTTGGAGCCTATATCCTCGATTTCCACGCCCCCCTTGGAGTCTCCTTCCTCCTCAGTATCTCCACCCTCTGGCTCCCCTGAACACACTTCCTGCTTTGGCTTGCCTGCTACTTTCGAGCCCGTTACTCTCCCTACGTCTCCTGTGCTCTTTGCGCACTCTGCCACCTCCGTTTCTCCTCCTCCTCCTGCCTCTATTCACCCCCGCTCTCCTACACCATCTTCTCCGCCGTCCTCGTGTGTCCCGTCGGTCCCACCTGTCTCACCCTACATGCGTGGTGGTCGTCTCAGGGAACTTCCTTCTCACTCTCAACCTGTTGTCTCTGGTGACCCCGGCTTATGTGCTCTTGGTCTTGCCACCTCTGCCTTGCCCGTGGCTGTCTCTGACGTGCATCCGAGCACTGCACTTGGCTACTCTCTCATTGAAAAATAGTTCCACTTAGCTCTCTCTTCGTCTGCAGCTGGGTATGTTGCCTCGTGTTTTGCTACTTCTAGCCTTTCTCCCCTTCCGCCTGAACCTTTGACAGTGCAGGCGGCTCGCACGGCCACTGATTCCCTTTTGTGGGAACAAGCCATGAAGGCTGAACTTGACGCTCTATCTAAGCAGGGCGTGTATGAGCTCATAGATCTCCCACCAGTCCACAAAGCCGTCACGGCCAAGTGGGTGTACCATCGCAAACTGAACCCTGACAATACCGTTGAATGGTACAAGGCACGTTTCACTGCAAAGGGATTCTCCCAAACCCCTGGGGTTGGCTTTGACAAGACATTCGTCCCAATCGGTCGCTACACAGCTGCTTGGGCACTACTCAACCTGGTTGCCTAGCATGACTGGGAGCTGGAGCAGATGGATGTCAACAATGTCTTCCTGCATGGCAGGTTGGATGAGAAAATCTAAATGGTGCAACCGTCTGGTTTTTCCGATGGCACAAATCGTGTGTGCCGCCTGTGCAAGGCCCTCTATGGTCTCAAGCAGTCCCCACGCTGCTGCAACCAAGAAATCACAGCGATTCTAGAGAAGGGAGGCTTTCGAAGGGGCCCCGTGGACTCTGCTCAGTTCCCCAGTGCTCCTCCCAAGCGACTTGTTTCCATCCTGGTCTATGTTGATGATCTTCTCATTGCATCCCCTGAGGTTGTGTCCGTTGAAGCTGCAAAGTCTATTCTTCAAGCAGCATGCAAAATGAAGGACCTTGGTCCATTCTGTGTCTTTTTGGGCATGGAACTAGACCGTGACCACACACATTGCACCCTGCACGTTCATTGAGCTGCGTATGTTTGCAGCTTGGGGGAGCGCTTTGGCCTGCTCCTCGCTGCTGTCCCTACCGCTTCCACACCCATGACCCCCTCTAGTCATTCACTCCTAAAGTCCTTGGACCCATCAAAACTAGGGGAAACAGTTGACGTGACTGACTACCTTCGGGTCATCGGCTCTCTGATGTACCTTGCTACCACCACACGTGTTGATGTTGCCTTTGTTGTGAACTTCCTGTCTCGATTCTCTCAATGTCCCCCTGAGCGTCATCTTGAGGCTGCATTGCAGGTGGTTTGATATGCACTCTCATCACCCTGTGTTGTGCTGTACTTTCGTGCACAACCCTCGGTCGTGGTCGACGGCTTCACTAACACTGACTAGGCTCATAACTCTGATGCACGCAGCCGAACAGGGTACATCTTCATGGTTGGTGGAACTGTAGTCTCGTGGAAAAGTGGCAAACAAGGGTGTGTTTCCCGTAGCGCAGCCAAGGCTGAGTATGTTGCTCTTAGCGTAGGCGATTGTGAAGCTGTCTGGATTTTCCATCTGCTGCAACAATTGCGTGTTCCCATCCGTTGCATCACTATAGCGTGGCAGTGACCAATCAAAGGAGCCACGTGGCTCGAGTGGGGTCACCTAGGACTGTGGGCGGTTGGACGGGATGGCTTGAGGGTCCGAGACCCTCAAGCACCGCGGTTTTGGCCTAGCCGGCCAAGGATTCCGTCCAATCCGTTACATTGGTATCAGAGCTCCAGGACTCGAATCCCACAGCAGGATTACCGGAGATGCCGAGGCGGCTCTCACTCCTAGCGGGGGGGGTGTAGCGTGGCAGTGCCACGTCGACCATTCCAAGGAGCCACGTGGCTTGAGCGGGGTCACCTGGGACTGTGGGCGGTTGGGCGGGATGGCTTGAGGGTCGGAGGCCCTCAAGCACCGCGGTTTTGGCCTAGTCGGCCACGGATTCCGTCCAATCCATTATAATCACTCTTCGCTGTGACAACCAAAGCACAAAGACCATTGCCGAGAACAGTGGCATGCATCATTCATGTACCAAGAACATCAATGTTGAGCATCATTTTGTTCGCGAGTGCATCGCTGCTGGCATTGTTCAAGTTGCTTGCGTAGACACACGTTCTCAGAGAGTTGATTTCCTCACCAAGGCCCTCAGCCGCAACGTATTCAAAAGTGTTGTTCATGCGGTTCGTCTCATCTGTCCCCATGACCCAGATTGAGTTTCATGTTTGATCTTTCGTGTCTCTGATCATCACATCTTGCCGTGACTTCATGTGTGTGGGGTTGTTTGCGTCTGGGTCATGGGGGAGTGTTGAAGTTCGTTGGCCACTCACATCTCTATGCCCTCTTGTCTCCCCCTCCATGCACACACATGTACAGATTAACTGACAATGGCCTCACCTGGGGAGACATCATGCGAGCCCACCATGACTGGACCCTCTAGCGTCATGAAACGACTGCTTCACCCAGGACTGCCCTCTGGCACATGTCTGGCCATTGCTTGATTCTCTATGTTTGATGTAGTCGATTCCACGGCTTGCACATTCTCACTGTCGTGCCCTGCATCATGTTTGTTTGCCTCTGAGTGTTTCTAGGGGAGCTGCATATTGCCCGAATGCTGATCCTTAGGGGGCCACCATGCCGGTTCCGGCCGTGTCTTGGTGAGTAGCCGCCCTCGGTTTAATACCAAGCGGTCAAGCTCGACCCCCGGATGGCGGCACGTGCCAACTCAAGCATGTTGCTCGGTGTGGGTGCATGCTCACCGATTACTAAGTCTCTCTCGCTCCCCCTCGCTTCTTCTTCGTCTTTTTTACCTGCGCTTTAAGGAAAACGCTTTACCGCATCCATGGCGTGTCTTATGCTCCATTGGGCTCTCTCGCCATGTCCCACATATTTACGCTAGGAAGCTGCCAAGTAACTACACTATGTGCTTGTTAGTTGTCATTTCTCTCTGCATTGCTAAGCTATTTGAGCTTATGCTAGTCTCCCTAGTCTAACCCTTTCTCTTTCTTGCACCTGCTTGACTGTTAGTTTGCCAGTTGACTAGACAGTGTCGCCACGTTAGCAACAGCAAGGCTTCCTAGCAGTTCCTAAGGCTGATGAGAGCTTCCTTGACCTCGTATGTTAGTAAATAGAAAGGAATGAGTATGAGGGAGTAGCTCACATGCATGAAAGATTCGTTCAGTCACACACAAGCAGGCACCATGGAGTCGGGGTCAACACGAGTCATCACTGACTGTTGACCTTGCTCCCGATCTTCATCAGTGGGGATTGCAAGCAAGGCCTAGCAGGTCAACGAGGCTACCCATGCAAAACGCTTGCATGTGGCCCCACCCCTGTTGTGATTTGTGACGTTCCTGTCGACCTGTACAGTTTACTGTGACCACTCGGTCGTGTCCATACTCGTGCAGATCCTTGATGCGGACCCAGGCAGTACCGGTGCGTCGTCCGGTGGCGGACTACTGGTTTGGAGCTGACCGACGGCCGTTCCAGAGCTCTAGACGCTACCCGGGACCTCCTGCAGTTTTTCTGCAGCACGCAGGACTTTATCGGTGGACTGGCCGTGGGCCTGATTTGCATGTTTTTGCATTGTGTTTCCACCATTCGATGCCGGATGCATGCATGTGACCAGTCCTAGCGTCCGGCTTGTGATTCTGCACGTTTAGGTTCAGACGGCGTAGCATTCTGACATGTGTGCGCAGAGTTACAGCCAAAACAGTGGTTTTGGGCCAGTTTTAGGACAGATCTTGCACTGCCGCGTGCGACACCCGCCGTGCGCCGCGGCAGGTACTTATGCCATGGACCTGTCTTTTGTCATTTCTCTCTACAATTATATTCAGTTTGATTTTCCTGACACTCTGTCCGTGTCCCAACCCAGACCCTTGCAGTTTTGTCTCAAACTTGTGACTGTTGTCACACGCTGACCTGGCGCTGACGCCTAGTGTCACGGCAAGTGGTTAGGAAGGTTCTAGGAAACTTCTCATGGTATCAGAGCAACAAGCCAGAGCTTGTTGTGCTGCACAGCAGAGATGCAGCAATCGCAGCAGCAGCGGCAACAGCACACAGCAGTAGCGACAGGTCCTAGGAGGACCCACCAACCTGCGCCATTGCAAGGCGTAGGCCGCAACACCTGCGCGACAGAGGAATCGTGCAGGATGGGTGCAGCAGTGTAGCAGCACGCCAGCGCAGCAGCGCCATAGCAGCTGTCCAGCAGCGCAGCAACAGAGCTGGCAGTTTTGACCACAGCAGCAACAGCAGCAGCAACATCAGCGGCGGCATCAGAAACATCAGCAAGAGTAGCCGCCAAAGTAGTGGCTTGAGGCCATTGCCGTCAAGCTCGACGGCAGCAGCAGCAGCAGCAACAACAGCAGCGTGCGCCACCGCTGCCCCTGTCCATGCAACTTCCTAGAAGCCGCACGGACGTGGAGGAGCCGCAGACGAAAATCGCGTCAGCCACCACCTCCCCGTCGGCAAGAGCTTGCCCTGGCTTCAAATAAACGCCGTTTTTGGCGTTTGAGGGTGCGTTGGAAAGCTCTTCTCTCAAGCTCTCCAGAGCTACCATTCACGCTCAGTTTCGTGCTCTGTCGCCACCAGCAGAGACTGAAGTGCACCGCAGATTTGTTTCTGCTGAAATTTGGGCAGAACAGGGAAAAGTGACGTTTTGCCACTTTTTCCAACTTTTTGCGACCGAAATTTTAACCATCATGTTCAGCACATTCAGGAGCCTCTGTGGTCCAAATTTCGCTTGATTTGGACAACCTTGAATTTTTAGTGCCGAAATTTTTAAATTTCAGCACTTTGCCAAATTTCTGGCTGTCAGCACCATACTTAGCCAAATTTTTGGCCGGACAGTCAAAAGTTTCCAGCGTCTCAACTCTTCGAGAAACGCTGACGGTTTTGAAATCCGACAAAATTGACCTGTCGCCCCATGCTGAGCGGCGACATGAGCCGGTCCGACAAGGAGAAGGGACCAGGCGACCCCTCCTCTTCGTCTGGTGTACTGAGTCCACGCTCGCAGGCCATTGAAGACCTGCGAAGCCAGCAGGATGAGATGTGTCGCCTCCAGAGAGAGCAGACTGACGCTATCCGCACCCTGACTGAGCTTCTGCGTGCTCAGTCCACGGCTCCTCAGCGGGTTTCTGAGGGAGCTGCCGGCGTCGCGGTCTCTACCCAGCAGTCGGCTCATGCACCCGTGACAGGCACTCGACCTGTCCCACCACCTGCTGACCTCCTGGATGATGAGCCACTCATGCCAGGCATTACTCATGATTCCCCGGCTCAGGAGATTCGAGTTCTTCAGGAGCGCCTCCGTCAGCTGCAAACGGGCACCCGATCGCCTCCGTTTTCCCCGATACGATTGTCACCTGACTACCCCGGCGACTATCCACTTCCGGGAGTCTTCCCCGTCTCCCGTCCTCCTCAGCCTGCGGTCGCCCTCCCCACGGAGCGGCAACCCAAGGACTTTGAGACACCACCCCCACGGTACATCACTGAGGACGGCTTTGACTGCTGGGAGATCCTCTTTCAGGTTTGGGCTACTTCAGAGGGCGTGTGGCCCTACTACCACAGCCAGTATCAGTCTACAGACCCAGCACAGGTGCTGACAGCAGCCAGGGCGATGCGCGGCCTCCTCTACGCCATGCCACGCGAGACCGTCGTCGACTTCCGCCCCTTCCTTGGCGAGCCTGGCACATGCACCGGCGCCGATCCACGCGGAGGTTGGGATCTGGCCCTATCCCTACTGGCTGCAGAGACGCACGCCACCCAAGCAGCACACATTTGTGCCTTCCACTCTCTCCGTCAGGGGCCTGGAGAGCCTGCAGCCGATTACTGGCGACGCGCCATGCGCATCTACACGCGTCTTGGGACCTCCGGAGGCACACAGCTGTGGGCGCTCCGTACGGTGATGCTCGGAGTTCACCTTGAGTATACTGACATCTTCACACGGTACAGCAACGCCATCCTTGAGCCTTTCTCAGCCACTCTATAGCTTCTCCCTTGGGCGCATCAGCTTTTCCTCCAGGTGACTTCAGCCCGCGAGGCAGCCGTGGCCCATCAGGAGACTGCCCTTGCTACAACAGTCGTCGCATCACCACCATCATCCCTCCTGCAGTCTCCTTCATTGTCCATCACGTCCTCGTCTTCCTCCTCCTCTTCGGCCCCGCCCACACCCACTCAGACACAGGGTGTTGCAGCAGCAGCTCAGGGGAAGAAGAAGAAAGGGAAGCGGGGACCAGGTCAGCAGCAGTCACAGCAGCAGTCGTCTTCCAGTGGTAGCAGTGGACGTTCCATTCACTGCTACAACTGTGGCGGTGCCCATCGCTACACCGAGTGCCAGCAGCCGCTCGACTGGACGCGGATTACTCGTGGGCTCCAGGCGGCACACGCTCTCCGTTCCGCGTCCAGCACGTCAGCCTCGACTTCCTCGGGACGCGTGGCAGCCACGACTNCATGTGATGATGATGGGCCTGACTGTACAGATTGGATTCATGAGTCCCACCTTTGTGCCCTTCGTCGTTTCTCCCCACCTGCTGCTCAGCGTCCGTCTGAGGCCGAGTGTTCCATTGCCCGTTGTACAGTGACGTCCTCCAGTCGTGATGCCGGTGGCACTTGGATCATCGATTCAGGTGCCACTCATCACATGACGTGTCGTCGTAGTGACTTCGTTGTTCTCGGCCCTGTTGCGTCTGTTCGTTCCGTTCGCACCGGCTCTGGTCAGTCCTTGCCAGTCCAGGGTGTTGGGGTCGTGCGCTTCGATGGTCCGTCTGGCCCCTTGTATCTCTCCGAGGTGCTGTTTGTGCCTGACCTTGAGCTCAATTTGCTTTCTGTACGTGCTTGCACACTGATGGGACTCTCTGTGGAGCACACTACCGAGTCCGCGACTGTGACTGCCAGTGGCACTCGCACCATTGTTCTGCGTGCCTCTGTTGTGGATGACCTGTACCGTGTTTCCCGGACTTCTGCCCCTTGCTCCACTTCCCCTTCAGCTCGTGTTTTTGTCACTGGTGTTCTGTCTCCTGAGCACCAGCGATTGCTTCATCGCCGTCTGTGTCATGTAGGCTCCGACACTGTGTCAAAGCTCATTCGGACNTACCCTGACTCACGATCTCGCGCACTTCGCCCTCTTGAGCTCGTCCATTCGGACCTTCTTGGTCCTCTTCCTGTCGAGTCTATGTCCGATAGGGGTCGATACGTCCTGACGCTGACTGATGACTTCACCCGGATGCGGTGGGTCTACAGCCTGCGCCAGAAGAGTGACGCCGCTCTCGCGGTTCGCCTCTGGCTAGTGATGGCTGAGCGTCAGTCCCGCCACACGCTGCACACTTTCCGATCGGATCATGGTGGCGAGTTTCTCGGCGAGATGGATAGCTTCTTCGCTGAGCACGGGATTTTTCACCAGGTCTCCGCTCATGCTACTCCTCAGCAGAACGGTGTTTCTGAGCGTTAGAACCGCACCATGGAGGATGCGGTTCGCGCTATGCGGTCTGAGTGCGGTCTCCCAGAGTCCTTCGCTTTTGAGAGCTTTGCCTACATGACTTGGGTCTGGAACCGCCTCCCGCACGGTCCTCTTCCGGACCACGTCACACCGTATGAGCTCTGGTTCGGCCATCGTGCAGACCTTCGTCTCGCTCGCGTCTGGGGGTCCTTGGCTTCCGTGTGGTACACTGAGGACCAGCAGGGGTCCAAGGTCTCACCGCGAGGTCGCTTGTGTGCTTTCGTCGGCATCTCCCCGCGATCGAAGGCCTGGCGATTTTGGGACCCTACTCGTCGTCGTACTATTGAGTCACGCGACGCTCTCTTCTTTGAGTCCCTCACCTACCGTGATCTGACGTCGATTACGTCGTTGTCTGTCACGCACATCCCTACGTGTGAGGTTTCTCGCCGGATGGGGGAGTCTTCGCCTGCGAGCACCCCTCGTCAGGCTGATGTGTCCGTTCGAGCTCCCTCCACTTCACGGTCTCCGGCTCTTGATGACCCAGCGATCATCGCTGTCGACCCAGAGACCTCTCCAGCACCACAGGTTTCTACCCCGGTTCCCTCGCCTCCCTCCGGTACCCATGATCCTACACATGTGCGTACTCCTGTGTCCGCCGGCACTCCTGCCTCTGTGTGTGGTCCTCCCTCATCTGTCCCTACTGCCACACTGAGTCCCGTGTCTCCCACACACGCCCCTCCTCACACGACATCACCAGCTCCCTTGGCTCAGCTCTCCCCGGCTGTGACTGTGCCCGTTCCTGAGCCTGAGGTACGCCCCTTGAGCCCAGGTTACTCCCGTGAGCCTGGCGGTCGTCTTCGACCATTGGACTCCGGAGCTCAGCGAGCGTCTGGTCCTGCACCCAGGCGCTCCACTCGCAGCGTCGCGAGTGGTGACCCCGGCACAAAGGCCCTAGGCCTGAGTGTCCGCACTGAGCACACAGAGGTACA
>SZWC01027639.1:960-26722 GCA_023375785.1 Penium margaritaceum | reverse complement strand
AAGTGATGCTCAACTGCAATGTGCTTCGTGCGAGCATGAAAGACACCAGAGTTCTCCGCAATGGCAAGAGCACTCAGGTTGTCACAACGAAGCACAATGGCGAGCACTAACTGACCCAGCTCAAGGAACAGGCGCTGTAGCCACACTGCCTCAGCAGCCCCTGCACCAAGAGTAACCTACTCTACCTCCCACGGGCTACGTGCGATGCAGCCCTGCTTCCCACTACGCCAGGACACTACGATACCACCGAGCAAGAACACGTAGCTGGTGCGACTGCGTCCGTCTGTACTCGAGGCCCAGTCACTATCGGTGTAGCCGTCAAGAACCACCGAAAACTCCCAACGAAAGCAAAGTCAGAGGTACGACGTGGAAACCACGTACCTCACTGTTGGTTTTTGCGCATCCCTCATTGTGCTCTGTTGTGTCCTCCTGGCTTGTGTACATCGGCGTGCAAATGAATGTCGGCGAGACTCGACGTTGATGGAGGGTTGTCAGGTGGAGCCGACGCTAAGGTCTACTCGCAGTTTACCGGAACCTCCTCTCTCCGGCGACGTGCTCAGCTCCATCGGTAGGCCTCCTCGGCGGTCGTGCTGCCGGCGGTCACTGCCACCGCAATTGCTGTCTGCATGCGTCCATCGCGTCCCGTCGCGTCTGCATCGTCATGCTCTGCCTAGGGTCCTTGTTGCATGCTATATGGCCCTGTTCGGCATCTTGGACCACCGTAGGCAGTGCCTGGGTTCGGGCAGCCATAAATCTTTGCTACTATTTTTCTAGCTGATTCTGACCGCACGAGTGCGTTCGCAGCGTTAGTATTATGGTATGGTCCACTTTTTAGGCAAAACAGACGACGCCCGGGTTTTGGGCTGTCGGGCGTCTGGCAGGGCTCACCGAGAAAACCCTGCCAGCCAAAAAATAGGTCCTCAGCTATTTTCTGATTGGCTGGTTAGCTGAGTAACAACTTCTACACTAGTGGGCGGGAGCTAGAACTTGGAGGGGTCTCCCATTGTTGCTCATTCTTATTTCCTAACTAGTTACTTTCAGTTTTCAGCTGCTTTCTGGCGCTAACTCTGGCGCGTGCGTTTCTGAGTAACAAACCCAGAGCTTCCAGACTTAGACTCTAGAGCAGCACACTGAGGGGGCAGCTGACTCAAGCAACGAGTGTGGAAGCCCGCACGCTGCATCAACAACGCTGCTGCCCCAACCTGCTGCCTAGGTTTTCCATTTTGCACCACTTGCACAGCCGCCTGGAGGGCTCTAGCATGTGGAGCCTACAAAAACTGTGTAAGGAGGTTGACGGCAAAACCGATGTCAGGGTGTGTGGTAGTGGCTAGGTACATCAGAGATCCGATTAGGCGGAGGTACAAGGTCACATCCATTGTCTCCCCTAGCTGTGTGGGATCGTCCACCTTCACGACGTCTTGTCCGTCAGGTGTGAGAGGTGTGGAGGCCATTGGCACTGCACCAAGGAGGTCACTGAAGCGTTCCCCCACAACGGATGCGTATCGGGCCTGATGCAACAGAAGCATCCGGCGTCTGCGGTCTCGTACAATCTCCATGCCAAGAAACACCGCTGCAAGACAAAGGTCCTTCATCCTATAGGCACTCTGGAGGACGGCCTTGGCCTCCTTCACGGCCTCCATAGAGAGAGACGCGATCAGGAGGTCGTCCACATAGACCAAGATGGCAGTGAACCGCTTAGGCGCCTGTAGGATGAAAAGAGAGGGATCTGCCTCGCTTTGTACATATTTCGCATCCTGCTGCCTAGGTTTTCCATTTTTGTATCAGAGCCAGAGCGAGGCAGCAGCACGAGAAGACTGGCAAACAGGTGCCAGACAACGCCGGCAGATCCCCATACACGCCAGTGCAGGGGAAATGCTGCCGGATTTTTTCCGGCAGCATTGACCCGCTTGGTGGCGGCGTCAGATTTCTTTTCCCACGGTCACTGCGCCAGGGGAAATGCTGCCGAAATGTTTTCGGCAGCAACGACCCCCACGCGTGATGCGAGGAGGTGAGCGGCAGGCGGCGTTTGACGTCTGAGGGCGACGACGCAAGCGCCAATGTCACCCAGGTGCAGTGACCGGCACCAGCAGCAGCAGCAGGCAGAAGCAACAGCTTGTAGCAGCCCGTAGTAGCAGCAGCTCGCAGTAGTAGTAGCGGCAGTAGCAGCAGCGCGCAACAGGAGTAGTAGCGCGTAGCAGTAGCAGCACGCAATGACAACAGGCAGCAGTTGCAGCACGCAGCAGGTGCAGCAGCGGGCAGTAGCAGCACCGGGTTGTAACAGCTGCTGTAGCGAGCTGCAGCAGCAGCCAGTTGCAGCAGTAGCAGCAGCGAGCAGCAGCTGGCAGCTGCCAACCGCGGCTGCTATTGCTCGCTGTTCGCAGCAAGCAAGCAGTGAGCAGCAGCCCGCTACTGCCAGCGAGCAGCAGCTCGCTACTGCCAGGCAAGCAGGAGCCCGCTGCTCGTAGCAGAGAGCAAGCTGCTGCCCACTGTGACAACAGAAGAAAAAGAAGAAGAAGAAAAAAAACAAAAAAAGGGCAATAAAAAAATCCCCCACCCTCGCACCTCGTTGCAGCAGCCCGTCGCAGCAGCGAGTAGCTGCTGCAGCACGCAGCAACTACAGTAGTGCGCAGTAGCAACAGCGAGCTGCATCAGCCACTGCAGCCGTAGCAGCTCACAACAACAGCAGCTGCAGCTGCAACTGCAGCAGCAACAGCAACAGTAGCAGAAGTTACAACAACAGCAGCAGTAGTAGCAGTAGCAGCAGCAATAGCAGCAACAGTAGCAGCAGCAGCAAACAGCGGCAACAGCACCAGCAACAGCAGCAACAGCAGCAGCAGCAATAGCAGTAGCAGTAGCAGCAACAGCAGGAGCAGCTACAGCAGCAGCAATAGTAGCAGCAACAGCAACAACAACAATCAGCAACAGCAGCAGCATCAGCAGTAGTAGCAGTAGCAGCTGCTGCAGCAATAGTAGGAGTAGCAGCAGTTGCAGCAACAGCAGCAGCAGCAGCAGCAAAAGCAGCAGCAGTTGCAGCAGCAGTAATTGTAGCAGCAGCAGTAGCAACAACAATCAGCAGCAGCAAATCTGACGTCAGCACCCCTCTGCTGACATCACTGTTGACATCACTACTGATGTCATCAACTAAAAACAAAGGAAGGGGGCAAAGGGAAAGGGGGGAGGCCAAAGGGGTGGGTAGAATCCCTACCTCCCCAACCTCTTGCTGCCATCAGCAACACTAAGAAAACAAAGAAAAGTCATGGCTGGGAGTCCCGGCGAGGAGGGGTCCTCCTCTAATGGGGGGACCCCTACCCCTCCTTTCTTGCAGCAACTGTAGCAGCAGCAATAGCAGCAGCACCCGCCGCCGCTGCAACAGCAGTAGCCACCATTGTCGTAGCAACAGCAGCCGCCGCCGCCGTAGTAGCAGGAGCAGCCGCCGTCGCCACGACAACAGCAGCTACCGCCGCTGCACCAGCAGTAGCCAAAGTAGCAGCAGCAGCAGTAGCAGGAGCAGCCGCCGCCGCCTCAGCAGCAGCAGCCGCCGCCGCTACAACAGCAGCAGCCGCCGCCCCTACAGCAGTAGCAACTTCTGCCGCCTCAGCATTAGCAGCCGCCGCCGCTGCAACAACAGCAGCCACCGCCCCTGCAGCAGCAGCAGCAACTTAGCAGTAGCCCACTGGTAACGTTAGCGACAACCCTGACCCTCTCGCTGCTCTTCAGCAACAGCTCGCTGCCCTGACGCAGCAGCTTGCAGCGCTACAGCCAGTCGCCTCCCAAACCGCCACCAGTGTGCTGCCTTCGTTCATCCCTCCAGGGCATGCTAGCCCCGCTGTTTCCGTTGCCACGTACTACCTGGCATAGCAGCAGACTCAGCGCCAACGGCAGACAGTGACCTCAGTCCTTGGCCCCACTCTGGGTGCCGGCCGCAGGCAGAAGGACTTTGAGACATTGCTGCCGTCGCTTCAGGCCGGCGAGCAGTTCCGGAGCTGGGAGCTCAGCTTCCTGATCTGGGCGCAGGATGAGGGTCTGTAGGCCTACTACACCCTCCCTTACGACTCCACCCAGGCCGATCTGCCGTATGAAGCTGGTCGTGCCGTCCGTGCCCTTGTACCAGTCGCCCCCCCAGCTTCCCGCCTTGCCCTGGAGCCCTTCCTCGGCGACTTCACCGTTGGCGACATCCCAGACCCTGCAGTCGCATGGCACGTCCTCACCAGGCCCCATCGCCTGTCTAGCGACGCTGAGATCAGCCGTCGGTTTCGGGAGTTCAACTCCCTGCACATGGGGGAGAACGGGACGGTCACTGCCTACTGGCAGCGGGTGGAGGACATCCTCCGTCGACTCGGCAAATCTGCTCCGCCCCCTCTGTCCGCGCTCCTCACCATCAAGCGTGGCGCCTCTAGCGTGTATGCGGACGTCTTCGTCCACTACCCTCAGCACGTCCTTTCCACCATGGAGGCCCAGGGCACCCTCATGCCCTGGGCATATGAGCTCTTCCTCCGCATTGAGGAAGCTCGCCAGGATTCCAAGCTCCACCACACGGAGGCCCTTGCATCCCCTGCCGTTGCCTCCCCTGCTGTTGCCTCCGTGGCCATCGCCTCCCCCGTCACAGCTATCTCATCGTCTTTGGGGATGAAGAAGAAAAGTCGGAACAAGAAAGGCAAGGATCCACCGCATCAGCAGCAGCAGCAGTCATCGACCGGGTCCAGCGGTGGTGGCTCGGCCTGCCACAACTGTGGCCAGCCTGGGCACGGGTGGTACACGTGCCCTCTCCCGACGGACGAGGCGCGCGTCATTGCCACCATGCGCCGCCAGCGAGAGTGCCGCCTTGCTTCTGCCACAATCGCTGGTGCTGGCCCTGACACTCCGACCTCGTCCAGCAGCTCTGCCACTCCGACAGCTCTGCCTGTCCCGCAGACACCCGCGCCGCAACAGTACTACCCGCAACAGTACTACCCTCAGCCGTCGGTACCTCCGCTACCTTCGCCGGCTCAGCCCTCCTCCTACCCGGGCTCCGGCGCCGTCACTCCGCACTCCGTCTACACTCCTGGGCCGTCCTCCCGTGAGCTTCAGATGGAGCACTTCGTCACGCTCTAGCTTGGCCTGCCTCGCCCTCCTCCCGAGGGAAGTGCGAGTTGCGTCACCTCCTGCCGTTGGGCCCATCCCTGTTTGACTGAGACTGAGCTGCGGTCGTGTCCCGTTTCCTCGTCTGTCTCGTCGTCTCCCATGGTCTCCTCCACCCCACTCCTTGACGACATTGCGTGGCTTGACGATTGGCAGTCGCGTTTTGCGCCCCCTTCCACCGCGTTCGCATCCCTCGCTTGCTGCCATGTGATCGTGAGTGATCTGGCGACCCCTGTCCAGGACCCTGCTGAGACCTGGATCATCGACTCTTGGGCCACGCATCACATGACGGCCTCTCGTGAGGCCTTCATTATGCTCGGTCCTGTCGGCTATGTCTCCGGTGTCCGGACGGGTTCCGGACAGGTGTTGCCTGTCCGTGATGTTGGCGTCGTTCGTTTCCGTGGTCCAGCCAGTGACGTCTTTGTGACCGATGTTCTCTTCGTCCCTGGTCTTGAGCTCAACCTCATATCCGTGACTGCCCTTGACCGCATGAGCATGGACGTTATGCACTCGCGTGGTGTTGGCATTGTATCGTTGCGTCCGTCTGGTCTTGTCCTACCGCACGCCACCGCCCGTGGCAACTTGTGGCACGTTCCTCGCCTCTCCTCTTCCCCTCCCGTCTCCTCCCCATCAACCGCCACAGGTCATGTGTTTGTCACCAGTACGCTTTCTCCTCAGCACACCCGCCTCTTGCACCGCCGCCTTTGCCACGTCCACTCTGCCGCCGTAGAAAGCACGCTCCACACCCAGCCTGCCAAGGGCCTGGACCCGAAGACTTTCCCTCTCCCGTGCCCCACTGAGTGCATTGACTGCGCTCAGGGGAAAATGCACCGGTCCACGTACCCCCTCTCTTCCTCCCGTGCGTCCGCCCCTCTTGACCTTGTCCACTCGGGCGTCATGGGCCCTCTCCCCACCGAGTCCGTTGGTGAGCATGGCCGCTATGTCCTCACATTTACGGATGACTATTCTCGCTACCGTTGGGTCTTCTGCCTTCGGCAGAAGAGCGATGTCCCCCAAACCATTCAGAACTGGCTTGTCCTCGCGGAGCCCGAGTGTGGCCGTCCCCTTCGCCGCTTTCGCTCCTATCGCAATGGCGAGTACCTCGGTGAGGCCACGACCTTTCTCGCCTCCCGCGGGATCCACCATGAGACGTCTGCGCCCTACACACCCGCCCAGAACGGCGTCTCCGAGCGGTGGAACCGTACCATGGCCGACGCCGTTTGTACCATGCGGGCCGAGTCCGGTCTCTCCGATGGCTTCTATTTCGAAGCCATGGCCTACATGATCTGGGTCTTGAACCGGGTTCCCCACGGTCCCCTTCCCGGCCAGTCCACGCCCTACCAGCATTGGTGCGGTCGGCGCGCTGACCTTCGCCAGGCTCGTGTCTGGGGCTGTGTGGCCATTGTGTGGCTGCTCCCCCCATTGCAGGGCGGCAAGCTCGCCCCCCGCGGACGCCCCTGCACCTTCCTTGGTGTGTCTCGTCAGTCCAAGGCGGGGCGCTTTTGGGACCCATCCCGACACTGCATCGTCGAGTCCTGCGATGCCCTCTTCTTTGAGGACCTGTTTCCCCGCGACCTCATCCACTCCGGCTCGTCCGTGTCCCTCCCGCCGCGTGGGGGAGTGGTGAGTCCGTTCTCCATCCTGTCGCTTCCGGGTGACACATCACTCTGTCCCTCTTAGCCGATAGCCCCTGTCGCGTCCGTTGGCCCCCCCAGGCCAACAGTACTAGCCGCGTCCGCTGGCCCCTCTGGACCAGCTGCCCCAGTCGCGTCCGCTGGCCCCTCTAGGCCAGCTGCCCCAGTCGCGTCCGCTGGCCCCTCCGAGCCAGCAGCACTTGTCATGTCCGCTAGCCCCTCCGGGCCGGCAGCCCCAGTCGCTTCCGATGGCCCCTCCGGGCCGACAGCCCCAGTCGCGTCTGCTGGCCCCTATGGGCCCGCAGCTCCTGTCATGTCCGACGGCCCTTCCGGACTAGCTGCCCCAGTCGCGTCCGCTGGCCCCTCTGGGCCAGCAGCCCCAGTTGCGTTCGCTTGCCCCTCTGGCCCAGCAGCCCCTGTCACGTCCGCTGGCCCCTCCGTGCCAACAGTGCCTGTTGCGTCTGCTGGCTCCTCCGAGCCAACTGGCTCCTCCGAACCAGCAGCGCCTGTATCGTCTTCTGGCTCCTTCGGACCAGTAGCCCCCGTCCGCCTCTGCGGTCCGGCGGACTCAGGGCCATCTTCTGCCCAACCGCGCTACACACGTGGCCCAGACGGCAGCCTTCGACCTCGGCCGACAGTGAGCGCGCAGACCGTCGCTCCGCGTCCCGTGGTGCCTCGACCCCCTGTGGCTCGTCGTGTCTCCTCCACTCCCACGGTCGTGAGTGGGGACCCTGGCACAAAGGCTCTCGGCCTGACCACTTCCGCCATCATCGTGGACCTTCACCCGGGTTCCGCATTGGGCTATGCCATGCTTCATCACGAGCATCGGCATGCTATTGTGGCTGCACTTGCCCGCATCCCACCTGAGGCTCGTGATGCACACGCCCTCTCAGTCCAGTCCACAGCGCGCCCAGAGGACCCTTCCACCCCACGCGAGGCTCGAGCCTCCCCTGAGGCCGCACATTGGGATGCTGCCTATGCCGAGGAGCTCGCTACTATCCGACAGCACCACGTGTATGACCTCATCGACCACCCTCCAGGTCGGAAGGCCATTGGTGCCAAGTGGGTCTTTCGGCGTGAGTGGAAGCCTGACGGATCCTTGGACAAGTACAAGGCCCGCCTCACAGCAAAGGGGTTTGCTCAGGTCCCTGGGGTCGATTACGACCAGATCTTTGCCCCAGTCGGTCGGTTCTCCACTAGCCGGGCGCTCTTCAGCCTGGTTGCCCAGCACGGGTGGGAGCTGCATCAGATGGACGTGAGCAACACGTTCCTCCATGGCTCATTGGAGGGTGAGGAGCTCTACATGATGCAGCCCCCAGGCTTCGAGGAAAGCACTGGGAGAGTTTGGCGGATGCGGAAGGCCCTCTATGGCCTGAAGCAGTTGCCTCGGTGCTGGAACCAAGAGATCAGCAGCACGCTTCTCCGTGGCGGCCTCCAGCGTAGCACCGCTGACCCTGCAATGTTCGTCAGCCCACGAGGTCAGACCTTCGCCGTGGTTCTGGTCTACGTCGACGATCTCCTCATTGCGTCGCCAGACGCGGCCGCCATCCAGCGTGTCAAGGGCTTGCTGTACGCTGCGTACCACATGAAGGATCTCGGGTCTGCTCGAGTCTTCCTTGGCATGGAGCTCGAGCATGATCGCTCCCAGGGCATCCTGCACGTCCACCAGGCTGCCTATGTGCAGACCCTGTCCACTCGCTTCGCCGAGGACCTGCTCCTTGTGCCTAGTGCATCTACACCCATGTCACCCGATGGCCAGGTGAAGCTGAAGAGTCATGACCTAGCTGTTGTGGGGGAGCCAGTTGATGTGACCACGTATCTGCGGGTCATCGAGTCACTGATGTTCCTGGCGACGACAACGCGCCCAGACATCGCGTTCGCCGTCAACCTCCTAGCCCAGTTCTCTCAGGAGCCGCATCACCTCCACTTCGAGGCCGCGATCCGAGTGCTGCGCTATGTTGTCTCGACCCCTTGGCGAGGTCTCATGTTCCGCCGTCAGCCGTCCGTCGTCCCAGTGGGCTACACCGAAAGTGACCGGGTCGGCAGTCCAGACGGTAAGAGTCGCACGGGCTGGATCTTTCTGGTTGGCGGCACAGCCGTGTCCTGGCACAGTGGCAAGTAGGGGTGCATTGCACATAACACTGCTCAGGCTGAGTACGTGGCGCCTGGCTCAGGCGCGTGTGAGAGTGTGTGGTTTCTTCGTCTGCTCTCCGAGTTGCGTAAGTTTGTCGCATCCATCACGTTGCATTGTGACAATGAGAGTGCCATGGCCATCGCCGACAATGACGGTGTGCATCACACACGCACAAAGCACATCAATGTTGAGTATCACTATGTGCGTTCATTGTTGCATGACGGCAGCATCAGTATTGTATGGGTTGAGACAGCACGGCAACCGGGTGACTTCCGGACCAAGGCACTGAAGCGGGACTCATTCAAAAAGGCTGTGAGTTCGTTCGGCGTGCGTTTCTGAGTTGCCCTCTTTGTCTCTGCCTCCATCTCTGCGTGCCTTGGGGGAGTCTGGATGTTGACTATTTCTCTGCCCACCCATGTACACTACGCTTGTGAGTCATGGGGGAGTGTTGGTTCTTGCGCATCCCTCATTGTGCTCTGTTGTGTCCTCCCGGCTTGTGTACATCGGCGTGCAAATGACTGACGGGGAGACTCGACGCTGATGGAGGGTTGTCAGGTGGAGCTAACGCACACTGAGGTCTACTCGCAGTTCACTGGAACCTCCTCTCTCCGGCGACGTGCTCAGCTCCATCCGCAGGCCTCCTCGGCGGTCGTGCTGGCGGCGGTCACTGCCTCCACAATTGTTGTCTGCATGCGTCCAACGCGTCCGTCACGTCTGCATTGTCATGCTCTGCCTAGGTATCCATATTGCATGCTGTATGGTCGTATTCGGCATCTTCGACCACCGTAGGCATTGCCTGGGTTCGAGCAGCCATAACTCTTTGCTACTGTTTTTCTAGCTCATTCTGACCGTACGACTGCGTTTGCAGCATTGGTATTATGGTATGGTGTAGTTTTTAGGAAAAACGGATGACGCCCGGGTTTCGGGCTGTCGGGCGTCTGGCAGGGCTCACCGAGAAAACCCTGCCAGCCAGAAAATAGGTCCACAGCTATGTTTTGATTGAGTGGTTAGCTGAGTAACAAATTCTACACTAGTGGGGGGGAGCTAGAACTTGGAGGGGTCTCCCATTGTTGCTCATTCTTCATTCCGAACTAGTTACTTTCAGTTTTCAGCTGCTTTCTGGCACTCTGGCGCGTGCGTTTCTGAGTAACAAACCCAGAGCTTCCAGACTTAGACTCTAGAGCAGACTACTGAGGGGGCAGCTGACTTAAGCAATGAGTGTGGAAGCCCGCACGCTACATCAACAATGCTGCTACCCCAACCTGTTGCCTAGGTTTTCCATTTTGCACCACTTGCACAGCCGCCTGGAGGGCTCTATCATGTGGACCCTACAAAAAGTGTGTAAGGAGGTTGACGGCAAAACCGATGTCAGGGCGTGTGGTAGTGGCTAGGTACATCAGAGATCCGATTAGGCGGAGGTACAAGGTCACATCCACTATCTCCCCCAGCTGTGTGGGATCGTCCACCTTTAGGGCGTCTTTTCCATCAGGTGTGAGAGGTGTGGAGGCCATTGGCACTGCGCCAAGGAGGTTACTGAAGCATTCCCCCACAACGGATGCATATCAGGCCTGATGCAACAGAAGCATCCGGCGTCTGCGGTCTCGTACAATCTCCATGCCAAGAAACACCGCTGCATGACCAAGGTCCTTCATCCTATAGGCAGTCTAGAGGACGGCCTTGGCCTCCTTCACGGCCTCCATGGAGAGAGACGCGATCAGGAGGTCGTCCACATAGACCAGGATGGCAGTGAACCGCTTAGGCGCCTGTCGGATGAAAAGAGAGGGATCTGCCTCGCTCTGTACATATTTCGCACGAGTTAGAGTGCCTGTGATCTCCCGGTTCCACCACCAAGGAGACTGTTTGAGTCTGTACAAGGACTTGCGCAAGCGCCAGACCTTGTCACCGTCCGCAAAGCCTGGTGGCTGGGCCACATAAATCTCCTCATCCAAAGAGCCATGAAGGAACGCATTGTTCACATCCATCTTGTGCAGTTCCGAGTTATGCTGAGCTACCACACCGAACACATCACAAACTGAGATCATGCGGCCGGAAGGGGCAAAGGTGTGAGTGTAATCAACGCCCTCCATATGAGAGTACCCCTTGATGACCAAGTGAGCCTTGTGGCATTCCAGTGAGCCACCCGGCTTCACCTTCTTGCGAAAGACCCACTTGACCTGAATCGCCTTTCTCCCAGGTGGAAGGTCGACTAGCTTGTAAACTTCGTGCCTTCGGATGACACGAAGCCCATCCTCGTAGGCGGCATCCTCTGATGAGAGGGCATCCCTCAATGTGCCCGGATCAGGCACCAACGAGGGAGAGCTCTGAGCGGCGAGTGCACACGCCTCAGAACTGGGCCTGACGACCACAAGGTCAGCTGCTGCATCGCAAGCGGTACAAACCGCGCGAGTGACGAGATCGTGCCCTACAAGACACACTGGATGTACCTCTGTGTGATCTGTATGGACACTCAGGCCAAGGGCCTTTGTGCCGGGATCTCCACTGGCAACGCTGCGAGCAGAGCGCCTGAGTGCGAGACCTGACACTCGCTAGGCTCCGGAGCCCAACGGTTGAAGACGACCACCGGGCTCACACGAGTAGCCTGCACTCGAAGGGCTGACCGCAGTCTCAAAGACAGGCACAACCACATATAGAGAGTGCTAAGGCATAGGGGCAGATGATGCAGTGGGAGGAGAGGCTGGTGAACGGTGGGAGACGCAAGACTGGGAGTGGCAACAGGACCGCCCAGAGAGACAGGAGTACCGGTGGATAGAGGGACAACATCATGGGAGTCTGTGGGGTGCGAGGCTGTAGGAGAGGAGACAGGCTGGACGGGAGAGGTCTCTGGGCCGATAGCGATGATCGCTGGGTCATCAAGAGCTGGATACCGAGAAGTGGAGGGGGCTCAAACGGACACATCAGCCAGACAAGAGGTGCTCGTAGGCTCAGATTCCCCCATTTGTCAAGAAACCTCACACGTAGGAACGTGTGTGATAGACATCGACACAAGCGAGGTCAGATCACGGTAGGTGAGAGACTCAAAGAAGAGCGCATCGCGGGACTCAACAATACGACGACGGGCGGGGACCCAAAAACGCCAGGCCTTCGATCGTGGGGACATACCAACGAAGGTACACAAGCGACCCCGTGGAGAGACCTTGGACCCCTGCTAATCCTCTGTGTACCACACGGAAGCCACTGATCCCCAGACACGAGCAAGACGCAGATCGGCAGGTGGCCAAACCAGAGCTCATACGGTGTAACGTGGTCATGAAGAGGACCGTGCGGGAGGCGGTTCGAGACCCACGTCATGTAGGCAAATCCGTCGAAGGCGAAGCATTCCGGGAGACTGCACTCAAACCACATAGAACGAACCACATCCTCCATGGTGGGGTTCCAGCGCTCAGAGACACCGTTCTGCTGAGGAGTGGCAGGTGTAGAGACCTGGTGAAAAATCCCCCGCTCGGCAAAGAAACTGTCCATTTCACCAAGAAACTTGTCGCCGCGATCCGAGCGAAAGGTATGCAGTGAGTGGCGAGACTGACGCTCAGCCATCACTAGCCAGAGAAGAACCGCGAGAGCGGCATCACTCTTTTGGCGCAGGTTGTAGACCCACCGCATCCGGGTGAGGTCATCGATTAGGGTCAGGAAATATCGGCCCCGATCGGATACGGACTCGACAAGGAGAGGACCGAGAAGATCTGAATGGACCAGCTCGAGGGGGAGAAGGGCTCGAGAACGGGAGTCAGGGTAGGTACAGCGATGGATCTTTCCTTGAACGCAGAACAAACAATCGGTCTTGGGCGGATTATTGAAAGAAGCCGCGTCAAGACCGAGGGCGGGCTGTACCCTAATGGGCTTCGACATAGTGTCGAAGCCCACATGACACAGACGTTGATGTAGCAGGCGCTAGTGCTCAGCACACACGACACCAGTGACAAACACACGAACAGGAGGGGAAAGGGAGCAAGGAGAAGAAGAGATCCGAGGAAAAAGATATAGATCATACACAACAGAGGCATGAAGAACAACATTGCGAGTATCAAGAGCATTCAGTGTTGCGGAGTTGGTAGTGTGCTTCACAGAGAGTCCCATCAAAGTGCAAGCATGCACAGAGAGCAAGTTGAGCTCAAGGTCAAGCACAAAAAACACGTCGGAGGGATACAAGGGGCCAGATGGACCATCAAAGCACACAAGCCCAACACCCTGGACTGGCAAGGACTGACCAGACCCTGTGCAAACGGAACAAACAGACGCCACATGACCGAGGACAACGAAGTCACTACGACGATATGTCATGTGGTGAGTGACACCAGAATCGATGATCCAAGTGCCACCCGAATCACAACTGGAGGACGTCATGGTGCAACGGGCAATGGAACACTTGGATGCAGACGGGTGCTTGGCGACAGAGGACGGAGAACGGCAATGGGCGCATAGGTGAGACTCAGAAACCCAATCTGTACTATCAGGTCCATCATCATCACATGCCAGCTGTGCTCCCCCACACGAGTCATCACGAGAGACAAGAACAGAAGAACTAACAGTCTGTGAACCACCCGGCTGTGACGATACAGTTGTACCTCCCTAATAGCAAAGCACGAGGAGCTGACGGAGCTCGGCGATGGTGTGGTCACGGGGGTCCGGGTCTCCACTGGTCACCGGTGGGGAAGCGGGAACTGCTGCGGTTGTGGTCGCCGCGACACCAGAGGCTGTGCTTCTCGACGCAGAACGCTGTGCGTGTACAGCCTGAAGACCACGAGTGATCCGCACCCAGTCAAGCAGTTGCTGGCACTCGATGTAGTGGTGAGCGCCTCCACAGTTGTAGCAGTGAACAGTGCATCCACTGCTACCGCCTGATGACTATTGTTGTGGTTACTGTTTCTATGGTGACTGCTGTTGGCCCGAGCCACGCTTCTTTCTGCTCTTCTTCCCCTGCGCTACTATTACCACACCTTGTGTCTGAGTCGGGGTAGCTGGGGTGGAAGGGGAAGAGGAGGGCGTGCCAGAGGATGGAGAAGTGAACTGCAAGAGAGGCGTCGGTGGTGACGCGATGACCGGTGCAGCAAATGAACTCTCTTGGTGGGCGAAGGCTGCGTCACGAGCGGATGTCACCTGGAGGAAAAACTGATGCGCCCAAGGAAGAAGCTGAAGGGAGGTGGAGAAAGGCTTGAGTGCGGCATCGTTGAGCCTCGTGAAGATGTCGGCATGCTCAAGACGGACTCCGATCATGAGCGTGCGAAGTGCCCACAGCTGTGTCCCTCCTGCGGTCCCAAGGTGCGTGTAGATGCGCATGGCGCGCCGCGAGTAAGAGGCTACGGGCTCGGCAGGTCCCTGACAAAGGGAGTGGAAGGCGCGGATGTGAGCCGCGCGGGTGGCATGCATCTCTGCAGCAAAACAGGGACAATGCCAGCTCCCAGCCCCATCGTGGGTCAGCACCCGTGCCTGTGCCGGCGTCTCCAAGGAAGGGGCAAAAGTCATCAACAGCCTCGCGAGGCATGGTGTAAAGAAGTCCGCGCATCGCCCGAGCTGCTGTCAGCACCTGAGCACGGTCCATAACCTGGTACTGACTGTGGTAGTAGGGCGAAAATCCCTCTGAAGTGGCCCAGACCTGGAAAAGGGTCTCCCAGCAGTCAAAGCCGTCCTCGCTGACATATCGTGGTGGCGGTGTCTCGAAGTCCTTTGGTTGTCGCTCCGAAGGGAGAGCAACCATAAGATGAGAAAGGGATGGGGAAGACATTGGGACGAGGAAAGTCGCTGAGGTATGTCTCAGGCAAAGATGGGATCCCCGGGAACGGGGAACCGGAACGCGTCTACAGCTGGCAAAGACGCTCCTGAAGTACGCGAATCTCCCTCTTGGGAGTGTCATCGTCCATGCCTAGCATATCAGGGTCCTCCTCCAAAGGATCAAGAAGTGGCGGGTCTTGTCCTGCCGCTCTCCTCGGTGTAGATGCTGGTTGCTGTGCAGAAGCTGTGACACCGCCGACTCCCCCAGAGGTGTGCTGTGGGGCTGTGGACTGACTCTGAAGAAGATGAGTGAGCGTGCGGATGGCGTTGCTCTTCTGCTGCTGTAAGCAACACATCTCATCCTGCTGACTCCGCAGTTCCGCAATGGCTTGCGAGCGTGGGCTCATGACCCCGGAGGAGGAGGAAGAAGGATCTGATGGTCCTTTGCTCTTGTCACCGGTCGGAGCCATATCAGCGCTTAGTATGGGGCCGAACGTAAAAAATGCTCCGAACGAGAACCAAAAGCATTTTTTGAGGAGTTGAAATGTTCAGAAAAATTGACGTTTTGACCCCAAAATTGTTGATATCAGCACAGCTGATGATGACGTCACCGTTTCTTACGCTAGCGAAAACACCGCTAGCATTTTTTTCGCTAGCTTATTTTACGCCAACTTTTTTTCTGTTTGTTTTGGAAGGTCACGCAAACTCTGCGTGACCAGTGGGGGTGACCTCGTCACTCCCTGCTCGTTGCTATGCAGGGGTTGCGCAGGCCAACGCAGTGCCACGCAGCCCTACGCAATGCTATGCAGTTTCTACGTAGCAGAAACTGCGTAGCAGATGCAATGCTGTAGTTGCGCTGTTGCAATGCTGCTGCTGCACTGCTGCTGCTTGCGCTGCTGTTACTGCGCTGTTGTTGCTGCTCGCGGCTGCTGATGCCGCCACTCTTGCGAGCTGCTGCCGCCGTTGCGCGCTGTCGGTGCTCGTAGCCGACACCGCAAGCTGCTGCTGCGAGCTGCCACTCCATTTCTTGTTTTGTGTACAGGCTGGCAGCCAGACATGGCTGCTACTGCCACCCGGTGGTGGTGGTGGTGGTGCTGCTGCTGCTGCAGGAGCTAGTAAATGCCGCAGCTCACCCGATGTGGTAGTGGGGACTGAGTGATGATGTCGTTGTCAAAAAAACGGCTGCAACAAGTCCTAGGATACGACGGCGGCGGTGACTCTCACTACTGTTGCCGGTGCTACGTCTCTGCGGCGCAGCTCAGCGAGAGGATTCTTGCTGCTCTGATACCATGAGAATATGCATGGAAGCTTCCTAGCGATATTGCCGCTGACTAGGCGTCAGAGCCTGGTCAGACAGTGACGACTGTCACAAGTCGTACACACAACGGCAAGGGTATGGCTAGGGGACACAAGGCAAGGTGTCAGAATGCTTCAAATAGCATTTGCAGAGAGAGAATGACAAATGACAGGTCCATGGCATTAGTACCTGCCGCGGCGCATGGCCGGTGTTGCACGCGGCAGTGCAAGGTCTGTCCTAAAACCGGCCCAAACCTACTGTTCTGGCCGTAACTCAGCTTAGACAAGTCAAAATGCTACGCCGTCTGAGCCTACAAGTGCAGAATCTCAAGCTGGACGCTACGACTGGTCACATGCATGCATCCGGCAACAAACGGTGAACACACAATACAAAGACATGCAAATCGGGCCCACGGCCAGTCCACCGATAAAATCCTACAAGCTACAGAAAAACTGGAGAAGGTCCCAGACAACATCAAGGACTCTGGGGTGACAGTCGATCAGCTCCGAGCAGGTAGTCCACCACCAGACGACGCCCTGGTGCTACCTGGGTCCGCATCAGGGATTTGCACGAGCATGGACACGGCCGAGTGGTCACAGTAAAGTGTACAGGTCAACAGAAACGACACAAATCACAACAAATCACAACCTCACAAAGATCAAGATCTAGGTTAGAGTCAGACAAAAAGAAGTAAGAACGAACAGATGTCATGTGGTGGGTGACTTTGGTGTCGAGTATTCAGAAGCCACCAAGCCCACACAGAGGGTAGGATGCCACAGGCAGCAACAATGCCCACAAACGGGATAGACAAAGTAATGGCAGCAAGACGACAGGGAAGAACCAGAGATTGCGAGTGCTCTATCCACGGAACAAATGCGAACAACGACCTGAGAAGACAACCAAGAAGCTCACCATGGAGGACGGTGTTGGTGTGTCACGTAAGACCCGTGGCCAATGGAGCAACACTCTCACCTCCGTAAGAAGTTGGAGGAGAGACTGCTCCACCTAGCGCTCACTCTCTGTTGGTGCCGCTAAAGCCAAAGTAGAGGAGACCCACGAAGGAGGGTACCACGCTGGAGCAATGTAGGCTGGGAAATCAGCCTTTCATAGACCGGTGTCCCGCATGGAGGAGGCCACTCCAAGGGGAACGGGGCCAATGGAGGCACAGAGCAAGCACTGGCTGTGAAATAAGCCTAAACAAAGGACGTGGAGGGCCAGGAGGAAGTGTTGGTATTGATCAAGAGCTGAATTACCCATACAATACACATTATCTACTGGTCTCCAAACATACCCACATATGTGTAGGGAATTCAATCAACATGACTACAAAACAAACCAAGTGGTTTCCTGAAGCATTGATGCGCACTATCAAGATGGAGAACCTACTTTCTTCAGCTACATGGATAACGCAGTGCTGTGCATTGAGCCAGTAGATAGCATGTTGATTTCTCTCGTCCACTTTTGAATGTTGTATCAGCTGATGTAATTGCATGGTCACATACACTTTAGGATGATGGGGACAATCTTGCATGTGTAGCTAGTTATGTGGGTGTTTGTTCTTGCAGCAGCCGCTCTCGGATTTTTCTCCAGTGATGTCTGGCTAGACCCCAGGGGTGGTGGTGACCTTGCCTCTTGCGTGGTGCTTGAGTTGTGGCTTGCTCACAGGTGTAATGCCTCTCTCCACCCACTTTTTTAACACTTTTGATTGATCTAAGTGAAATTGCAACCATGGAGTTTCCTTCACTTGTGCTTCCCTTCTCCCATGCTGGTGCTCCACCGAACAAATTTCTTCCACCTACTGGTATCACAGCCGTGTTAGGGACAGGTACGATCTTTTTCCCTCAACAACAGATTATTGCGATTTGAAGAGGAAATGATCCATGGGACACTCCCGCCGCCACTCTACGTCGCGGCCTGCCATGGTGGCAAACCGCCTAACATTCTCCGTTGCCCCCTTGGCCTTCAGTGAAATCTATTCCACTCCTAAGTACACATTCCTCTTCCTTGCTCTGTGTTCCATGCATTTCTCCTCTACGTAGCTCGTGTTGGGACTGAGCCCTCTGAAATAAGTGAAACAAGTGTGCAGTGGGGTACTCTCTCAGGCACTTTGACCTGCACCCGCACGTTGACCTTATCCCTCCAGCTTCCACCGGCCTCTTGCAGCTGCTTGGCCGTCTACTGCCACATTTGTGGCACGGAGTCAACCGCCCGTTTGCATTCGGAACTTCTGTTTTCCCCTCATTCCGGCCATCCTCAATTGAAGCTGTGACAAGTGCTGCACTGACATCTGCTGCAGTGCACTCCACATCAGCTGCAGCCGGCTCTCACACTTCATCAGCAATGCAGTTGCTGCTGTAAACCCTTCCTAGCGGTTGTGCCACTACTAGCTCAGCTACCGTGGTGTCACCACCCGAGTCTCTGCCAATGTACTCACCCTCAAATGAAGAAGAAGCCACTATTGCAGCAGAATTCATAGCTCGGTGGGAAGGAGAGCAGCTGAGTGAAGAGATTCATGAGTATCGCCGGCGACGCCACATCCACTTGCCGGGGGAAAACGATCCTGAAGAGGCCGATGCTGAGCACAAGATTCATCAGGAAGAAACAGACAGCCAATTCTACACGACTGACGACATCCCCGCCGGCAGCTTTGACAACATACATGGAATGCAAGGACCACCGGTAAGACCCTGCCCAGTCTCTGCTGCTCCCTCTGCTAGTGGCTTATTCCTCCAGAAATTGCAGTCGCAGTCGCAGTCGCAGCTGCTACCAGGACAAACACTTACTAAAAAACCTCAGCCACTACCTGATACTCAGGGAACTGCCATCCCACTTTTGCTGGAGGGTCAGGCCGCCGCAGAAGCAGTTAGTCTCTCTTGTGCCATTCTACATGTAGCAGCAACAGCAGTGGCCATGGATGGACACTGAGGGAAAAAGTGACCATGTAATTGGCCGCATAATTGTTGTTGTAATTGCCTCATTGCCACTACTGCAACTGCTGTCACTGGCGCTTGAGGCACCGCTAGCAACTCCATGGATCAAGGTATTCTTTTGTGCATTGGAAAGCTCGCAACACATAATACATGCTGCATGTGTTATTTGAATCATTGTACCGCAAGAGAGGGCTTTAGATCACCGAGGGGCTCTTGGCTAGCTCATAGGGGCTGGTACACAAGGAAGCCTAGGGGTTGTTCTAGTCATGTGAACCTTACCCAGAGACTCTGCATGTTTCCTTGTACTGATCTATCAAGTCTGAAGGATTTTTTCCTTGCCCAAATCTCTTTATTCTCCAAGAATTGCGTTGCACACGTCAATCCTACAAGTGTTCCGCAGCGCACCTTGGTGCAAACGTCGCCGGGAGAGTCACACGGCAGGAACCTTGGTCAGTAGCAGTGGTCTTGCTGCTAGGAGAGGGTTGTGCGGCATCTCAAGGGTTGGCCCACAAACCAAGGGGTTGAGGGTTGGGAGGTTTATCCCAAGAGCTCGGCGTGTGACCGTCATGCCAGGCACCCTTTGGTTCACACACATCCGTCCTCCACTTTCTTCCTCATTGATTCTTGGTCCACACACCATATGACCTTTTGACGTTCCACATTTGTGTCACTTGTCTTTGCTGGTCCCGTGCGCTTTGTTTGTATAGGTTCTAGTCAGGATGTTGCCTGTCCAGGGTGTTGGTGTTGTTTGTTTTGTGGGGCCCGGGGGAGACTTGAACCTTCTAGATGTTCTACCTTGCTAGACCTTGAGGTCAGCTTGCTTTCGGTGACCACCCTTCATGACCAAGGCATGGACTTTGTCTCTAAATGTGGTTTTGGCACTGTGCTCTTGTATTCCTCTCATCCTGTCGTGCTTGTGGAGCTTATTGTGGATGAATTTTTGGTGTGCTGTTATTTCTCCTTTCATCTTCCGTTGTATCTTCTCTTGTTCACGTCGGCCCATTTCTCTCCCTAGAGCACACTTGGCTCCTCCATCATTGTCTTTGCCACTTTCACACTTCTGCTCTTGATAGCCTCTTGCGGCTTCATCATGCTCATGGCCTCGACCTGGCATCCTTTGTTCCCCGTGCTCTTCTGAGTTTCTTGACTGTGCGCTGGGAAACATGCTTTGTTCTCCTTTCTCCACATCTGATCACATCACCTCACATCCTCTTGAGCTTGCTCACACTAATGTCATGGGTCCCCTTCCCAATGACTTGTTGGATGGTCTTGGCTGCTATGTTCTCTGACTCACTGATGATTTCTTGTGCTACCGTCGGATTTTTTATCATCCTAGAAAACGTGATGTCATGGAATCGCTTGAGGACTGGCCTCCTCAAGCCGAACGTGCTTGTCAGCGTCAATCACGCGTCTCCCGGTGTGACCGTGGTGGCAGATTCTTTGGTCTCACCTCCCTTTTTCTTTCCTTTCGGGGGGTGCGTATGGATTCATCCGCTCCTTGCACACCCTATCAAGACCGTGTGTCAGAACATTAGAATCATACCCTCATTGATGGTGTGGAGTCCCTCTTTGCTGAGTCTGGTCTCCCGCCTCTCTTTGCCTTTGAGGCCATGTACTACATGACTTGGCTCTGGAATTGCGTCCATCATGGTTATGTGCCTCGTATTATCACTCCTTATGAGCGTTGGACTAAATCGCATGCTCATTTTTATCTTGCACGGGTCTGGGTCTGTGTTGCTACCGTCTGGCTCTCTACTGACCTCCGTGAGGGAAAATAGTCTGGATGCGGCCGCCTTTGCATCTTCTTTGGTGTTTCTACCCACTCCAAGGCCTGGAGTTTTTAGAATCCCTCTTGTTGTCATGTAATTCCGTCTCATGATGCGCTGTTCTTTGTCTGTGTGTTTGAGAGAGATCTTGGTCTCCTTCCTTCCGCTGCCTTCCTTGCCCTGCTCTCACTTGGGGAGGAGGGTGGATGTTACTCCTCCTATCACTCTTGATATCTCCTTAGAGCAGGACGGAACACCCAACACCTCTCTTGAGGATGTTCTTTTGAGCATAGCTGCTGATGTTACCGACGCTGTGCCCGGCATTTCTTCCGATGATGCTCTTGTGACCTCTGATGCTGATGTTGTAGATACTACACCCAGCATCTCTTCCCAACCTCTCTCTTTAGAGGGATATGCTACTGCTTCTGCTCCCTCTTCCCCCTCTTTTGTATGTGCTCTTTCTCCTTTGCAAACCTCCTCTCCATCTGCTGCTTAGCCTCCAATGAGCTCTCCTGTTGCAGCACCTTCCCTTTCTTCTTTTCATCCTTACACATGGTGGTTTCCTACATGCTCTTCCTTCCCACAATAAGGTTGTATCAGTTAACCCTAGACTTTCTGCCTTGGGTCTCACCAGCTCTGCACTGTACAGTCTTGGTGTTGGGGTCATGCATCCTGGTATTTCCCTTGGGTACTCACTCATCGATGAGGAGTTTCACAAGGCTCTTAGTCCCTCTGTGGCTGGTTATGTTTCTGCATGCTTTCCTACCAGTGGCCTCTCACCTTTGGGGCATGAACCCACTAGTGTCCGCGAGGCGCGTGAGGCCGTGGACTCCTCCCTTTGGGAGGCTTCCATGAAGGAAGAGCAGATTGCTCTTCAAGACCATGGTGTGTATGACTTGGTTCATTTTTCGCCAGGCTGCAAGACCGTCTCAGCTTGGTGGGTCTTTTGACGTAAGCTCAAGACTGATGGTGGTTTTGACTTCTACAAAAGTACGACTCTCTACCAAGGGTTTCTCATTTGTCCCTTCTGTGAATTTTGATGAGATCTTTGCGCATGTGGGCATCTACACCACTGCTCAAGCTCTTGACTATCTGGTGGCATACCATGATTGGGAACTTGACCAGATGGATGCAAATAATGCCTTCCTCTACGGCACATTGGATGAGGAAATCTACATGATCCAACCATAAGGCTTTACCAATGAAACCAATAAAGTTTGGTACTTGCTAGTTAATGGTATGCACCTTGCACGGAAAGACAAGGCATGCACTACTATATGGAGTATGTCCCCTTGGTCTGTTCTGAGATAGGTCACGAATGCACTGCCCATAATGGGTATGTCCCCAGGGGATCATCATAGGAAATAAAACTTTGTGGCCTAGTTGGGACAGGCGGCGAGGCTCATGGGTCGCGGGCTCAAACCCCGCTACGGCCGCATTTTCATTTGTGGCCTAGAATAGGTCAGGAAGCTTCTTGGAAGCTTACTAAAGCATGCCGTGAGGATGGCACTTGGCGGTCTTAGGACGCTCCAAGTAGGAATTTAGGCTGAGGTTGGCTCTTCCAGAGCCACTGTAAGCAGAATCACTAGCAAAGCTCTGCAAGTACAAGAGCATGTACCCTGCATGCATCCATTCACATTTCCTGCCTTCAAGACTCCTCACAGAGTGTCCAACAAAGGGTCGACACAAAAGACCTTCATGCGGACTTTGTGAGGTTGCAAAATGAACGAACCAAAAAGGGTGGATCCCTCGTTCGAGGGTGATATGTTGTCTTCATTGAAATACCAAGAGTGGTTGGCAGCCTCCCATGTTGGGACCCGTTTTTTAGAACGTTTCTATCCGTCGCATTGAGAAAGGGTTATTGCTCCACACTTATGGTTCTAAGGCAGGCTTTCAAGACTGACTCGCGCAAAGTCTTGCAGGGCGCACAAGTACAAAAAGGACACGAACATTAGACGGCTCCATCTGCTCCATCGGCTCCATCGGCTTCTTCAGGTAGGGTGCGTGCACGTGGCAAAATAGGGGAAAAAGAATAGCTCTGTCCGTGTTGGACAAGACCTGTTGAAAAATTGCCCCTCTGCATGCCCAAGTGCGGCGCCGGGAGGCGCCAACGAGCCGCCAGAAAGTGGAAACGCCGCTCCGGCGGATCTGGCGACTTAAATTTTACTCCGATCCCAAAACAAAGGATTTTCCCTGAAAGTTGGCGAGTCGCTGAGTCCGGTGAAAGTTGTTGCGTTGGAATCGGACAAGTATCGAGGGAGATATGGCCTTCCAAAGTTGGGGTATGCGCAACGGCTCTGGGAGCCGGCTGCGACTCGAAATCCGGTCGATAATCGACCGGACCGAGTAACAAAAATTCCATCTGGAGAAAATGCTCCGATAGACCTGCCGAGGCGTCCGGCGGATGATCCGCCTGATCAGGTGGATCATCCACCGGATCCAGTAGTGTAGGTTGTTACTGAGGGACTTAGCCAAAAACCTGGCTCGGCGTCCGAAACTCATTAGTACATTTTGTTACTCGGGGACTTGGTCAAAATTCTGATTGCAGGTCCACGGACAGGTTTCGAACCTCGTCACACCCCATCACCAAACGCGACCCAAAAGTGGCTAGGGTGCATGGAAACAGTGCAGGGGACCCCCACACCATGTGCAATGGGACATGCGCCTTGGGAAAGGCGCTTCGCACGTGAACGAAGGCGCCACGGCGAGTGGCGGCGTCAGGCTTCTGTGGTGGGTGAGACCTGCGCTTCGGGAAGCATAACTTGAGCTATGCTTGGCCGAATCACGTGCAGTTTGGTGCATTGAAGAGGTCATGACTAGCCCTATAAATGTTGTGATAATGTCTATGTTAAAAAAATAACACAAAACGACGTTACTCCTTTCACAAACTGACTGTCTCTAAAATCCTCCTCACATAGCGTGAGGCGACCAGAAAGCTCACGCTCAGTCTCAGATTCACCCAAAACAGTATACGTGAACCATTACAGACGATCGGACAAACGTCGGGACCGCACCACGCGAATCTCATCCTGACAAAGGGTTATGGACCCACTGGTCTGAACGCCTCCAACGTTCACGTCTTCCGCAGCGCACGGGATCGTCATCTTGGACGTCGCCGTGAAGTTCTGAGAACCCGTCCGAGTAGCAGCTGCGCACATGGTGCAGAAGGAGACGCATCCCATTCGGAAGTATGCGGATGGCCCGGGCTTTGGGCTATGGTGGTGGCAGTTTGAACTGCACCTCTCGCATAAGGGGCTGCTGAATGTCATGTTGGGAAAGGAGGTGCTCACAGAGGGGACTGCTACGGACCCGAAGAAGCAGGCCTTCGAAAAGAAGAACACGGAGGCGCTCATGCTCCTGGTGTCCGGGACAGCCGAGTCACAGTGGGGCTACTTCCAAGGCTGCAGGATGGCAGCCGAAGCTTGGCAAAAGCTCTGCGTCATCCACCAATCCAAGTCGCTGGCGAACAAAATCTTCGCGATGAAGCGGCTCCTCACGGTGAGAATCGAGGAGGGAGATGATTTCATCTCTGCTATGCAGCAGATCGAGTCGCTCGCCTTCCAATGCAATGACGTGGGATGGAAGATCGACATGCAGCTGCAGGCGATGGCCCTCCTCATGGCCCTACCTAACAGTTGGGATCCACTCATCACCATTTTTGGAGGATGGTCGGAGGACAAGCTCACCTATGGCGCGGTCGCAGAGTACATCCGCAACGAGGCGCAGCGCCGGAGCTGCGGGGAGTCCNCCCGTGAGTGCCCGGAGGAGGCGAAGACCAGCGGCAAAAACAGCAAGGGCAGGTCGCTCCTCAACGGCAACAAGAACCACTTCCTCAAGAAGGCTAACAGGTGGTGCCTGGATTCCAAAGCCAAGAAGCACACCCAAGTCGAGAAGGTGGGGTTCGTCACCTACGAGAAGTCCTCCAAGTCAATGGTGGTCGCGAACGACAAAGTCGAGCCGGCGGCCGGCCAAGGCGATGTGGAGGTGGAAGTCGTGGTGGGCGGTAAGAAGGAGCTGTGCACAATCCATGATGTGCAGCACGTCCCCGGCCTGGCTGACATCCTGAGTGTTAGCCACTTGACGGACAAGGGATATGAGGTGCTCTTCCACAGGAAAAGCGCAGTGGTGCGCATCGACGGCGACTGCGAGGTCTTGCTGGAGGCGAAGCGCGAGGGCAGTCTCTACATCCTGGAGACCAAGGTGGTCCCCGCGGCATCCAACGCAGCACATTTGCATGAGCACGTCGTCAACATGGCCAAGGGAGGAAGCGCTGATCTGGAGCTCTGGCACCGACGGTTGGGGCATTCGGCGCTCGCAACCGTTAAGGAGATGGCGAAGCGCGACATGGTGCGCGGCATCGTCATCGACGCTGCAGCAGACGCGGCAGCAGATGCAGCAGCGCACAAAAAGTGCGAGCCTTGCATTTTGGGCAAGGTGCGTCGCAAGCCGTTTAATGAGAACGAGGCTCGCGCAAAGGACCTGCTGGAGGTCGTGCACAGCGACGTGTGCGGACCTTTCAAAACACCGTCAAACGGCGGCTTGAGATACTTCTTCACCTTCATTGACGACTGCAGCAGAAAACTCTACGTGTACTTCATGAAGCAGAAAGGCGAGTCTCTGGACAGGCTGAAGGAGTACGTCGCAGTGGTGGAGGGGCAGACTGGCCAGAAGGTAAGAGCGCTACGCAGCGACAATGGTGGAGATTACGTGGACTGCAGCGGGTGGATGAAGCAGCGGGGCATCAAGTGGGAACCCACTGCGTCGTACTTGCCACAGTCCAACGGAGTGGCGGAGCGGGCGAACCAGACGCTGCTCAACATGGTGTGGACCATGCTTGTGGATGTGGGGTTGCCGCGAGGTTTCTGGGCGGAGGCTGTGCGTACAGCGAGCTACACCATCAACCTCACCCCAACAGCGGTGCTGAAGGGCAAGGGTGGCTTGAAGACGCCGTAGGAGGTTTGGAGCGGGTGCAAGACAAATGTGGCGCACCTGAAGGTGTTCGGGTGCAAGGCGCACGCGATGGTGCAGGTGGCGCAACGACGCGACAGCAAGCTGGAACCGCCGGCGAAGCCGTGTTTGTTCCTCGGTTACGAGAGTGCGCAAAAGGCGTACCGGCTTTGGGACCCGTGCACGCAAGAGATCATCCAGAGCCGTGACGT
>SZWC01027638.1:0-16113 GCA_023375785.1 Penium margaritaceum | reverse complement strand
TGCGTGCGTGCGTGCGTGCGTGCGTGCGTGCGTGCGTGCGTGCGTGCGTGCGTATGGACACACCAAAAACAACAAATTGGGACACATGTGATTTCTATTCTATGATAAGTGTATTATTAAACACATAAACACACACATAAGCACACACACACACACACCCACACACACACACACACACACACACACAAACACACATACGGACACACCAAAAAAAAACACACTTGTCATGAAAATGTACTTTGATTTAAAGTGTGTGAAATCTTAAGCACAAACATACAACACCAGAGACAACAATGAGCAATCATTGGGATCTTGGGCATTTCATTCAACCAAGAGGTGCAAGGTTGCTTTCTGAGAAGCTACTTCAAGAAACTCCACCAAGAAGTTGGGAGATTTTTTAAAGCATTGACTCCCGTCTTTCTAAATGTTTACCACAATTGAGAAGTCCACAAGATAAAATTGAAAGATCGATATGGTTCAAGATAATTTTGGAAATTCTTATTGCAAGTGGTATTATCTACATAAGCTTGTACAAAAGAACACAGGACATTACAAAAGATGGCCAAAATTTCCTCCTATGAACGATACACAAATTCAGAGGACAACGTGTGGTGGACTAAACTTTTCATGTTAATTATTCCCACTCGCAAAACTTTGCAATGTGTTCACTTTGGAAACATAGAATTTCCCCCTACAATGAGCATCCCAACGTGATTTAAAGATAAATTTAATGCCAACAAAAAGCATATCAGTGTATGGATTGACATAATGAAAGCAATGAAAAGGCTCCTATTAATTTTTCCAATCATTGAAAAAATGCCACTTGATGAACTCCTTTGTCAATTTTCCTCTTCTTTGATGACTAATGATGTCTTTGATGGCTTCCACTATGACCTTATCTACTTCTAAAAATATCAATCAGATGCCCATAATTATGAAAGAATATTTTCCATGAATCTTGTTACAGTTTAGATCAATACATGTGTAACACATGATACATCACCATACTATTGTGGAGGGAAAATCTTCACACAGAAGGCGTCCACATTTCATTTAGTGTGAATATCCCCCACCATTAAGTGTATACCTGAGCATATTCCTATCATCATTATATCACATCCATCAATATCACAGTACTTCAAAACAATTTCGAGCTCCTGTACAGGTATGAGGCTTTTGTCTGAGCTCACGAATTGGTATCATTACAAATCTCTTAGTTCCATGTGGCTTTTAAAAACATTTAAGTACTTTTTTATGCATCTAATTGATGCACTAGTTCTCCACATTGGTCTTTGGATGAGTGGACTTTTATTCTTAGATCTAATGTGTGGAGTGATTCACAGGAATTCTTATAAACTTGCCGTTAACTTTCCATCTCTGTTACATGTGATGAAGGAAAGAATGTCATTCACACCCACAATGTTGTTTTGTAAACATTTCACTGTTCCTTTGGTGTTGAAGAACTATTTTCATATGAATTGTAACATTTCTAAACATTTTTCCAACACAAGGAAGAGTGCCAAAAAGCCCTCTTGTGTGATGGTAAAAAAGGCCTCAAAATTCATAAAGATGTCTAACCATGATTCATTGGTTATCGTTTTTGAAGAAACCTTGGAGTTTTGGATTATCATACAATTTCTACACAGTTCAATTTCACTCATTTAAGCCTTCTTGAATCTACTCTTTGGTTCTATTATTGATTTTGGAGAGAGCTACTCAACTGCATCAAGTATGATGTATTCGTATAATGTAATAAACATAAACTAACAAAATTGTTACAAGTAACCCAAAATGCTTTGATATTCTCAACATTGGAGAGCATTATCCATTTTGTGATTCCACAATTTCCTTGGGCCCATTGTGATATTGTTTTGGTGATTGGGTGGCCAAGAACTTCAATAATTCTGACAAAAGTCACACTTTCATGATTTCCCATATGATTGCTCAATTTCTTTAAACCTAGGCACTACTCAAAGACATGAACCACGCTCATCTAGTGTGTTTCTTGATGAAAATACCACCCCAATAAATAATGATCAACTTGTCAGTTTAGGACCACAAACCACGCTATTCAACACAAATGGAAATCTTCTTAACGTTTGTGTCAAATGTGTATATTGTATGAAGGCTATTAATTCAATAAATGCTAGTGAATGTGTTTCCTTTAAATAGTGCATAAAACTTTCACTGGCTAAGAATGTAAGAGGTGATTCTTAATGGTGATTAGTTTTAACACATTATATTTCACACATATCCACATTTTCTAATCTTCTGATTATAACAAACAAATGAATGCAATACATGGTGGTCAAACGGCTTTCTTCACCCCAAATTAAACATCTTGTTAAGTTGTTTTTAGGTTTGTTCAGTTTTTGGTTTGTCAAAAAATAGGTTCCTTGACCGTTCCTCATTTACCTAACTTGAGTTCTGTAAAATGGTTCAATATCCATGATAAGGGATGTTTTTAAGCTAAGTTGTAAGGAAAATGGGTTTTGACATTAAACGAATTTGGATTAAACTCCACGAATACAATTGAAAACATTTCACAAATTGAAGTAGCTGAGCTTTCCTAGATATTTCACCATTGTTATCCTCATTTATACTTAATCTTATTGAACTAGCCATCTTTGAGTCTACTTTATAGACACCATGTCCATGCTTATCAACTCATGTTATATTTTCACCTTCAATACTTTCAATACAACTTCCTCCCTTCATGAATCTATACATCTTGGTACATTTTTATGACACAACCAAAGGCAAATGTCCATTTCTTAAAATGTCAATATGGAATTCTTCACTAAATGTATAAACTTGTGTGTTTTCGGGTGCAATTAATACTTACTAAATACTAGTAAGATGTTGCTCATTTTGCCAATCCTACTGAACTCATAACTTCCCAAACCATAGTGAATTTTTTTTACCAAGGCAACATGTCTTTTATACTTCTAACAACAATTTTTACGTGAAATATAAGCATCTCAACTATCCAAACATTGAGAAAAAGTCATAACATAATCCATATTTAACTATAAAAGCATTTTGAACTCTTGCAAACCATGAGTTTCAATCTTAACATTATAGCCGGCTGTTACTAAATATACTCCTCATCCTTACATCCTAAAAACCCTTATCAATAATGTCAAGAGCCATTTACTAGGAAAATCACTCAACATAGATTTACCAATGAGGTAGTAATGCAATTATCTACTCATGACCTAAGTATCTTCCCCACTCTTTTATTTCTTCTTCTACTTCCCCCCATTTTTTTCTTTTTTCTAAATCATCCAGTAATATCATCAGAGGTGCTCTTTTCCCTAAAAATCACATAGTGTAATTCATCTTTCTTGTCAATGACGTTGATCTCCATCAAAGGCAAGGTATATGTTGACTAGATATTCCATCCTTAGGAGATACCATGGCCTCTAAGTCACCAGGAATTAATTTTCTATATCCCTACATGTTTGTTCATATTTCTTATGAAATTTCTTATTGTGATCATTCATGTAAGGACATCACAAGCACCACATGGTACTATTCCATGCTTAAGGTTGTTATTCAGCGAGGGTCTCTTCACCACTGATGTGGAAAGAGAAGTAACGTGATGTTTTCCCCTTAACACTAGATTAAAAATATATTCAAAACATCTTTTGGCACTCTTTAAACATCTTATGCACCTTTCCACATTGTGTTTGCATGGTAACCAAAAGTTATGTGAGTTTTATGAATCCTTTAACTCGATCCATGTTACATTTATCTTCTACAATTCACTAGTTGAGAGGGGTCATGTGCTTTCTTAGTCAGGTTGTGGCTACAAATTACACTCCAAAAACAAGAGCACGAGAGTAACTTTGTTTTAATTCTTGCAGACCCAACCAATGGAGAAGTGCACCTAAAACAGAAAATTCCATTCAAACCACAATGCCTCTTTTGTTTGCAAAATCAAACGGCTCGAGCAGTGCTCACCACAATTGGGGCTTCACAAAAGAGTTTTATGTTCCTCATAATGAGTATGATTTCATTGTGGCACGTATTCCACCAATCCATCAGCGCAACGAAGTCTAACTTATAATGGTTGTCTAATATCACAGTTTATGATGCCTTTTAGTGCATCGTCATCTATGCAAGACTACAAAAATTTGCATCCTAAATCACACTAAATGTCAATCTAACTAATAATGAAGACAGTGAAAAGGCCATCAGACTACACCTCCTTGTCACCATAAATACCATTACACACATCAAAGTTGTTGCATTTGCTACAGAGCCTATAATGACTATTATATGGCTTCTATCGTAAAATTGATCAACATCAACATGACATCACAACATCTATTATGTTCAAGATGTTTGAGAAATGGAGACTTCTGCAAGGTTCTTTAGTCTCGGTGTAGTCGCAAGTTTCCCATGAGTTTATGCTTAAATTTATTCAAAAATGAATTTATTAATATGAACATAGAGGATATTGAAGACAACGATGTAAGGAAATGCGTATATAGGATGTTGGGACATTTGAGTACTTTTACATCTAGTTAGGTGAAAACAATTAGGATTTTCATTTAGATATGCATAATGAAAACGAAAATTATTCTTGTGTATGGTAATGTGCACTCAAAAACCATATAAAAATGTATAAGTGAGTCTACGATGAGCTAGAATGACAAAACCAACTACAGCACATCAAATTTCAGGTTTTTATATGTAGTGTAGGAAATTTCAGCAAAGCCAATTTTCTTGTGAGAATCAATTCAACCACACCAACTCCTCGTTCATACCTTCCCATAACTTGCAAGTACTTGAGGAAAATTAAAAAGGAATGCAACCCAAAAATTGAACTCAAGAGAGACCAAAGTCAAAGATTCAAATTTTGTGGGAACATTTGGTAAAAAACAAATTACATTAAATGCCTTTCATTTCTCAAGGTCTAACTCACATCTTATCATTATGAAATTGTTTCCCGCCTCATTCACGTGGAACCTATAACACTTGCTCTCTTAACCACCAATGTTTTCTCGTAACAATAACCCAAAGACATGGTTACATGATAAACAATTGGTATCTTCACAATACAATCTATTCCATTAGTAAATTAGCAATCTATCATGAAAACATCGTATTTGAACTAAAAAAAGAACTCATTTACTACAATTTTAGATACATGAGACACTTGGGTCCGTTTCGAATGAGCACAGTAATGTTTGAGATCATCCAACTCCTTTGTTGAGAAATTCATTTGTTTACTGAAGATTTTTTTACATTAAGTTAAATCATGCCTACAGTAAACGGGAACGTGAATTTGAAACCTTAAATCGAATGATAAATTCAATATTTTGATTGAATTTCGTCTTCATCTTAACATGTTAAGCTCAAATCGACTTTATGTGAACAAATACAGTATGATACCGCATTCAATTTTCCACTTCAATTGATTTTTAACAATGATTTATACCCAACTTAACTTTTATTCAATAGACAAATAGATTCCATACCCAAAAAACACAAAGGGTGACTCTCATCCACCCAACACAGAGAATAAACCACTCAAACGCCAAGGCGCAAATCATGCTTGCTCACGGCATGCATCGATGGGCAAGTGAAAAAAAAACTCCATGGGGCCATTGCTCCCACGTGAGAAAAACAAGGGAGCGATGACGCATTGTTCTTTTTTAGATAAAACCCCCCTAGTTAAATTGAAGTTTTTTCATATTTGGCACGGGCAGAGACTGCGCAAAACATACAACCCTAAATCAAACAAGGGGGTTTGCGTGTCAAAAAAAAGGGGGGGTCATTGCTCCCTCGCGATCGCGTTAAAATGCCCTTCTTTCATTTTTGACATATTCTTATACACGAAAACCTATTCCTTTAATGCACAAACCGTAATCAAACCGTACCCCAAATTTCATGCAAGAATTTAAGGTTCTAATTCTACGCGGGCTCTCGTTGGGCTTCGTGATAGCATGGCTCAACATGTTCCCTTTTGACGCATGAAGAGTCTTGAACTCCCCTTGAATTCTAAGAAAATCTCCCCCAGCTAGTATTACAAACCCTTTAAAAAAGGTCTTTGTAATACTGGCGGTGGGTGCTGCATCCCATGCATCATCAATGCATGGCATGGGCCATCACCATGCCATATCGCCTTGTTTCTTTACTACTTGCGTGGCGGTAGCGGCGGTTGATGGGTGGTTAGTTTAGTTCTTACCAGAAAATAGGACAAAAAGTTACATATTTTCACTATTTGAGTATTTGTGACTTGTACTCATTTCAATGTAAACTATCTGTTAAGTTGTTGAAGTTAGTCGAAACGGACATTTGTCAAATTCAAAAGTACCACCAAATTTATACAAAATTGTTTCGTCAATTTCAATGGTCTACCTCCACTACTTTGTCTAATTTTGGATTGGGTTCTTAATGTTTTCTTTCTCAAACTCAAGTTTTATATTTGACATTTATTTTGGGCCTGGCAAAGTGTAGGCACTTTGATGTGCCTTCCAGTGCCTTTTGAGGCCGCCAACTGCTCCTCACCTAACGTTTGATGTTCTGCAAGATAGAATATGTGAGGGCAAAAAGTATAAAATGAGTTAAAACCTGAAAGGGTTGAGTGGTTGTTGCTCTTCAGGTTGAATAAGAAGCCAAGAAAACACATTGAGCAAACGTCCTTGTTCAAATAAAAAACTAAACAACCCCGGTTTTTTAGATTAAACGTCTACCACCTTTTTCAAGGTAGAGAAGCTATCCCGAAAATCACTAAAAATTGCTAAAAATGTTATCAAAGTATGTATATGACAGGTCAATTGTCCAATTCCAATTTTTTTAGGGTAATAAAAATCCAAATTATATCCCATGGTCAACTTGTTTTTCGTGAAAATAGGAGCCTTAGATACATATTACGAATGAAAGGTAAACAAAAAGCATCCTCAAATCAGAGTGAAGCATTCAACATTTCCGTAGTGTTTTCCTTTCTGATACTCCAACACCTCTATGGTCTTTCTTCCTTTCATAAATCTAATTAAACTAATGCCAATGAAAATCTATTTGGAATTCTAAATTTCATACAATTCTCATCAATGTTAAAAAAGAAAAACATATCAAACATAACAGTGATAATGCTCAAAAAGAAGTTCATTTTCATTTCATGATCAGACGCAACAATGCTCAACATTGTGCAAAATGCTGAAAACATTACACTATGTACATGGCACCAACAAAACTATTTAAAACAAGACAATTTAATCATAAACTTTGATAAAATTCCGTATGTGAAACAAACATTGTACAAACTATCATGTAAGATTATCTAAGACAATAATCTAAACTATGCATGACTCAATAACTAGAATTTATGATGTTTGGCAAAGTCCTTTGCTCTTTCAGCATGAACATTTAGTCATTAAAGTTCAAATGATACTTATGTGTACATAGGAAGCCCATTTATGATCATTGTGACACATTAAATGATATAGGATCATGCATAACATCAACATGACCTGGTTTCAAGTGTCACATCGAGATATTGTAAAAGCAATAACGTGATAGAAGAAATCTTAAAGTAAGGAAAAAATAGCTAAAATTACACAAAGCCTAATGTTTTCCGATTAAGATGTAAATTTTAATCTCTCTTACACTCTCCATTAGTTACCTCGTGTTTCTTGTGTGAGGCTTGATGGACATTGTAACAAGGTAATGTTCAAGACAAGGGAATAGTGTTGTGAGATCCATTATTACCCTAAGAAGAATCCATTCCTTTTTCTCAAGTTCCATGGATTTCTATTTTTCTTATTATTCGATGTCGTTTCACGAGAAGTCTCATAAAGCACATGGAACACAAAACATGATAAAAAAACTTTCTTTATTAACTTTCTTGATTTATGACTACTTTTAACGGTCATACATTAAACTTTGATAAGACAAATAAGAAAAATCCTACCTTCAAAGTAACATCTATGGATTATGTTTATAAAATGTTGAAGATTCTAGAAAAATTCAAGTCATCATTATTGTTTCACAAAACATAAAGGCAAAACAAACATCTTTTGCTATAACATACACAGCAATTTCTATCCAAAGGAAGGAGATGCATCTAAAATCGCCTTTTTAGCTGGAAAAAGACAGCAAAAATCAAGGTAAAGCAACTATTTGTTTGATTTCAAGGGGATGCTTGACTGTTAGATGGAATGTGAGGTACCTTGTTGTGGCCATCCTTAAATCCAAGTTCAAATTCTTACCTTGGAGTGCTGTGATACATTGAAATTTTGAAATAAAGTGAAGTTCATGTAAAATTAATGCCTTTCACATATATGTATCGTTGCTAATAGGACCTAACCATGTATGCATCCTAAAAGCACAAATTTTGATACTCATGTTCCTAACACACAAGAAGAAAAGACACAAGTAGCTATACACCACCTTAAATCTTGTATATGAGCAATAATCATAGAATGAATGCTTGTACCAATTAACAAACATGATACAACAAAGAAACCCACATTCTCAAACCCATAGACCTTATGAACACCATGAAAACAATGCTAATATTGAAATGTATACTCTTTTGACATAAAATTCCAGTGATTAGTGATTCAATCCTTATCACATGACTTTGCTATCTCAAGCTATCTCAAAAATATTTGATTATGTATCACATTTCTTGGCAAGGGAGCAACCTCCATGTTATGTACGATCGATTCTATGGTGCAATTGAATTGGAACATTCATGTAAGCATTTACATCCATAATGTACACGATTCCCTAAAATTCATGCTTGGGCATTTATTTCATCATATTCATGGCACATTTCTTGAAACTTTTTGGTGATTAATGATGTTTGGCCAATGGAATTTTCGGAAACTACACCAACATGTGGTGCTATATTCCAAATGTTTCAATTAACTTTGACAACCTCAAACAAAGATTGAGAGAAGCATCGAGAAGCATATTGAAATTTCAATATTGTTCAATTAACTTCTTGTTGACGCTCTAATTTTGTAAAGAATCATTGCAATGTTGTAAAATGCCCCTAACTTCTTGGTGCAACTTCTCAAATTCACCACCCACTGCACAACATAGCACATGTTTCTCAGCTCAAACTCCACCCAACTTATGCTTCATTATCATTCTAGCCTTGTACATTTGTGCTTGATGTTACCAACACTTGTCATCAAATTAAACAAAATGTTTAATCAAAACATCTCAACGTGTCCCAAACTCCAAAATTTTCTTTTTTCCTACACTTCATCCCCTTAAACCACCTATGTTCCGCTTTGCATCAACATTACATCAGATATCAATGACATTGGAGAGTCAAAAAACACATTAAGTTCCTTTTGTAAACCTTGTTCGATTCTTTGATGCATCACCACTATTACGAATATTGTAGATTTCACAAAAATAACGGTGAATGGAGTGAGGGCACCCAATAGCAAGCAGTAGTCCCTTCGAGTACTCCTATGGTGGCAGGTCAATAACACACAAACGAGGATACTCTTTAGCAAAACCAACCGAGAATAACAACTTTCATGGAAAATGGTGCAGTACTGACAAACCAAATAAGTGATAAATCGATGGGCTCCTTGGGTAATGAAGATCCTTTACAACTGCTATAGCTTTTCAGATTCACACATGGCAAGATGCAAGGCAGAGGTCAAAAACCATAAAAAACAAAGAATCACTCTAGAATGAATCAAGATATAATAGTTTCAAAAATTGTGTGTTCTAAAAACTCAACGTGCTGATGGAGGAACTTCAATATTCACTTCCAGGCAAAGATATGCTCACCGAGAGAAATAAGCAACTCTAGAGTGAACCCCAAATCGTAACGGTACTCATAAAGCCTTTCAATAGTGCCAAATCCAAGCGACAAAAAGTCTGAATGTAGCTTGAGAGTTTGAAGGTGTTCTTAACCACTTCTTGGGTCAAGAACAACAAAAACAATTTTGATCTCATAGCCTTCCTTTTGTACAGGCGTCATTCAGTTGGTGGTCTAATCTAAACGTAATCCATCGGCAACAGGAGAAAAGGTGATCTTGATCAACAGGACTTGGGACCATGATCACATCCTCGACCTCAAGGGTACTAAATTGGAAGATTTGGATGTCTGGTATGCACTTTGGTGTCATCCACTACTTCACTACCTCAACCTTCTTTGAGACCATGCAGAGACTCTTGCCGCTCACAATGTGCCCAAGGAACCTGATCTCCCTTTTTCTTGAACTCACACTTTGAGGGCCTTGCAAGAAGCTTCTATTTCCAAAGAATTTCAACCACCTCCCGAAGGTGTTGCTGATGCTCTTCCAGAGTTTGAGAGTAAATGAGGATGTGGTCAACGAACACCACCACAAACCGGTTCAATGAAGGGTGGAAGATCCTATTCATGAAACTCATGAATGTTCCAAGAGCATTGGTTAACCCAAACGGCATCACAAGGCACTCAAAATGGTCCTACAGCATCTATAACGCAGTATTTTCCACATTCACTCCGCAATCCGGATTTGATGGTACCTTGAGTACAAGTCAATCTGACGACAGTATCACACTCCCCTCAGTTGGTCAAACAGCTCCTCGACCCTTGGTAGCGGGTACCACTTCTTAATTGTAACGTTGTTGACTGTTCAACAGTCCACACACATGCGTAGCTACCCTTTATTATTCTGCACAAATAGGACAAGTGTTCCATGGGGTGACACCTACGCTCTGATGAACCCTTGCATCATCACCTCTTCCATCTGCTTCTTCAACTCACCCAGCATGTTATCTCTTTTGTAACGAGCAACCCACACTATTACAGTTACTCTTAGGACTAGATCATTGTTGTGGTCAATGTCCCCCTTTGGGGGAATTCCTCTGGTAGCTCACTAAGAAACATGTCAATGTAGTTGTATAACACTCCCTTGATGCTTTAATCCAGCTCTAATGCTAGTGAGTTTTGTTGCTTGCCCTCTTGTTGCTTTGCATCTGATGCCAACACTTCCACCTTTTGAGCTGATGCCTTATGCCGCACCCACAAAAGGTAAACTTGGTCCCCCATGTGTTGACAACACTACAACTACACATAACTCAACAATGGCACCTTCCCTACCTTAGATTCCTTTTTTGCCAGAAGCAGCAAAACTAAGGGTTCTCCGCACTTCTTCACTTTCACCTTGGTGTGCACCCAATACATGGGAGGATTGCATCGGTGCAGCCAGTCACGCCCTAGAATGGTGTCAAAAGCACCCATGAGGCACGTGTAAAAGTTCACCTCACTCGACAGCTTCCTCAGACGGATCCTTTAAGGCCTCAGAGGCAATCAACACTCCAACTCCCATTCCACCAAAATGGCCGTAGTTGGCTTCTAGAGTAGCCTTGGAAGTCCCAACCTCTTTGCAAGCTCGTCAATGAAGCATGAGTGCAACATACCACGATCTAGCAATGCTTTGATTTGTTAAAGAGTGTGGCAACCTTGCCGTCTGCATAACCTTTTGAAAAAAATCCAACTTTCAAGAGGATCCCCGGAACGCTTTCCAACAATACACACGGCAGCTCTCTGGTTGTCAAAGGACTTTTGGGGATGGTTTTTGCTGATGCATATGAAGCTTTCCTAGCAGTTGGCCATTTGCCAAACACTGCTAGTTGTCCTTTCCTTGTTGCCTCTTCTTGTAGTCCTTGTGGTGCCTAGGCTTCCCATAGATCCAACCATTTCCATTACGCGGCTTCCTCTGCTGCTAGCCTCTTTGCATTGCGTCGATCTCTATGGGGTCGTTTTGTTGGTATTCTAATCTATGCTAAAACTTATCCTTCTTCTTACAAAACCACCTTTATGGTAGCATTGCGCATGAATGCGCTTAGCTGTGGCTACCGTTGCATGGAACTCTATGATTCCACTTAATGCCAATGTGCGCTAAATTTCCACCTTCAAGACATCGTGGTTCTTATCTACCATCTTTGGCTAATTCATGTCGTCAATCTTTAAGCATAGTGCAAAGAATCAGCACGTGTACTTGTGGATTGAGCCAATCTGCTTTAGTTCCTTCAACTTTCTACGTGCGACCATGGAGGCATTAACGAGATCGAACCACTCTCTAATGCTTTACTCAAAATGCTCCCATGTCGTCAACACTCAAGCTTCGCCTTGCACTGCACTTGGCTGCCTCAACACAGCATGTCGCAAAGCTGCGTTCCCACCTCTAACTTGATTGGTGAGCATATCTAGCTACCTCCAACAATCTAATACCTCTCCGTGTAGCACTGTTATCGCACATGACACACGCACCGCATTACCCTATAGAAGTTGACCCAGAGCCGCAAAGTAGCTGTTCATTACAAACAACCACGTCTCTATGCTTGCACCCTTGAATGAGGGATTGAACGCTTCTAGAGCCTTATGCTTTGGTCTTGGCGGACTCCTTGACCGGGCCGCTTGAACCTGTTTAGCGTCTTTCTCGTCTCGTAAGTCAACCATCTACCGATTGAGCCACTTGTTCTCCAACTTGAAGGCTTCCATGTTGGTGATTCACTTGCTACGTTATCATTCATCTAAAGAAATAAAAACGATGTTATCAGAAAAATGCCATGACATTGGTCAAGGTGGGCAATTTATAAGGAAAAGACTACAAAAATAACTGAAAAACACTTCCATTTGCAGAGGATGTGGGTCGGTATGGCAACCTTCTTATTATCATAAAACACCTTTCAAAGAATAAAATCTCATAACAGACGGTTACCTGGTCCACTCCAAACCCTTTTTGTTCTTACGTTTCCATGGGTCAACAAGTGTATTGACATTCTGACAAGATTACACGCCACCCATTAGGGATATCCCATTATCCTCATTTTAGTGGACAAATTTTTCAAATTGTCACACTCCCTCTAATTTGATTGTAAGGATACATGGAGTACCACGCAAAATCTTTACCAACAAAGTTGGCCGCTTCACCATCTATTCAGGAATCAACAAATGTCGTTCTATAATGGTTGGATTCATTGATCAACACTTTTCCATCCATACATTGACGAGAAACCAAGTGAACCAATGTGATGCTCCAACAGATTGTTCAAACTAGATGCAAAAGGAAGACATTGACTTGGTAGCAAACGTTTCGACTATCTAACTCGCATGTAACACCACCACTTCTGGTACAAAGGGTAAAATACCTCCTGAGATGAAGTATGGCAACCATCTTGCAATCCTAGCTTGATAACAAAGTCAAAGTAATATCCTCATAGTTGAAAATCACCGTTGAGATGTTGCAACCATCAAAAGGAAACACAGTAGACCCTTGTATAGATAGATTTAATTATGAACCAGGCAGTCAAGCAATACTGCTTTAATGATGTTTTAACCGTCGACAATCATGTCATCCTTAGCAAGATAAAAATGTAAATCCTAAGAACAAACTTTGGAAATCCTAAACCTTTATGGTTTGGAGAGGTATGGTTCATCATGGTCATTTCATACACACCCTTTTTAGTGTGTGCTTTAAGTGTGATCTCTTCACAGGGAGATCTGTACACCACTTCTTACACTCCTTTAAGCTTGGTGGCTTTTGTCTATAAAGAACATCATTAAGGTAAAATTACATGTTTCTTCTTTAAGTTGTACATTCCTATGTTACATATTTGAGGCCAAGAACTCTATGGTTCAAACATGTAGTAAACAAAGAAAGGAAATCATATCTGGAGATTAATTTGAAAACTATGAGCAATGTGGTGCATATTATACATGCTAGTTAAAAACTTTAAAGGCTAAAACTTTTCCCTAATGTAGAGATGTCCAAAATGTTTTTATGTGTTATTTGTTTAGAAAACATTTATACACTATGAATATTATTCTTACCTTCAGCTTGTTTGTTCATCAGCATCGATCGGTTGTTGTAAGGAATAATCAACCCGATTTCAGTTAGGGCGCAAGTCAAACATACCCTGTTTTTGCAACTAAAAAAGCTCATCTCACCTTCATTAAGCAAATAACAACCTAGGAATCTATTTGCCGCTGCTACCGCCATGTCGGTAAGAAAGGAAAAAGACAAAAGGTCATGGAAAGGCTATATTCCATGAATCAATGATGCATGGCATGCGATGCCCCCAAGTTCCATCACAAATCCCTTCATTGAAGGGCTTTTAATAATATCGAGGGGAGGTTTGGTGAGACATTGTGGGTACTTTGAGACTCCCAAAAAGTTGAAAGGAAACCTGCTATGCTCTACTACAACGAGAGCCAAAAGGACCTTACAGAAAAATAGGTCCATAAAACCAAAATGTTGTTTGGGGTACTGTTTGATTGAGGTTTATGCATTGAAAGAATATGCTTGCGTGCATAAAAAATGCCAAAAATTAAAGTAAACTGTTTTCTCTCTATTGTGAGGGAGGAATGACCCCTTTTTATGTTTTAAGTGAGCTCCGCATGTGCCAAACATACAAAACCCTAACTCAAATAGGGGCCTTGCATATAAAAAACATCAAAGGGCCATATCTCCCTCGTAATTCTCGTGTGGAGGTGATGTCTACGTGCATGTTTTTTCTTGCTCTCTCATCAATGCATGGGACACCAAAGCATGACTTTCGACTAGGACTTTCATGTTACTTAAGCCACTTCTACGGATGAGAGTCAAACTTTATCTTGATTGGATATGCTATTTATTTGGCCCATTTTAAACTAATCTTGACAGTCTTCTGCCCACCAACAATAGCGGGCAACCATAGCTATTACGTTTGACATTGCTTGTGGTGACATGGCTAAATCTTTGCCTTACTCCTCAAATTTAAAGAAAGCCTTACATAACATGGGTAGTGCATGTAACGAGTGCGCTCAAGATATGTGTGAAAAAACACTTATCACTTACTCAGTGTGCGAGATAAATGCTCAAAAAGGATGCATCACGAAAACAGAGTTGAAGTTTGACACAACAAACTTTCAAAATCTTTTACTTACAATAAGCGTCTATAAACCACAAACCTTTTTGCTAATGGTTTTGAGATGTGACCTAAAATACTCAAACAAAGGTCCCATTCTATGCATTTTCAAATCGTAGTTCCTTAGAGGAACCTTTGCGACCTTTTGCAAAGTCAACAATTTTTCAAAACACTTACGTCGAAAAAAAATTTTGTTATAGAAAAAACAATTTCATGGACTAGAAATTTATTTTTGTTTTTTAATGTTTTCGCAAGTTTAGAAACTTCCCATTCTTAAAAGAATAAATATAATGCTATCTTAACCTTCAGTGTCACATTTTTGGTGGTGAGATTCTAAATTTTAAAAAGGTTTCACTAATTAATATATTCATTCTTATCACAATCATAAAACTATTGTGGGTGACATAGGTTACAATTTGATCCTAAGATTCCTTATCTACACTCCTATCCGATCTCGCAAGAACCAAGCATGTCCTCCCTATAGATGAAAATAAGTATTCTCGACCTGAATCTTTTTACATAACTTACAAAGTTCCAAGCTCGGAAATCCAGGTCCTTCTCCTCAAAAATGATGTCACAAATAATTTCGGACTTAAACGTCATAGAATCGCACACTTAGTGTGTGATAAGTGAACATTTACAAAAACAATTGTCTAGGGGGTCCTAGCAACAAGATGAGGACCTCCTTTGATTTTCACTAGCTATCAAATAGTCAAACATCAACCTATCTAGCTTGATGATATTAGATAGTGACGGTATTCATTCTTCAACATCCATAAAAGACATGTCAAAACGTTGGTCAGCTTGAGCAAGCGTGAACAAAGTATTGGAAGACGACTACATAAGAAACCAAAAGGTTCACAGAAAAACAACCTTTTATGCAAGACCATCACAATTGATGAGAAATAGGACTTATATATATTATGTGGTGATGCATATGTTTTCCTCATGAACAAATGATCAAATCAATAGATGTTTGCAAAAAATATGTGTTCAAAAGACAAGATTGAGTCCACAAATACCAAAGGGGTCAAAATAACAAAGGAAGATAGAGGGAGAGATACAGAGCGACTGGGTAGGGGGAGAGAGAGGTATAGATGGAGATAAACAGATATGTATAGAGAGGTAGATATAAGGAGGGGTAGAGAGAGTCAGATAGAGAGAGAGAGAGAGAGAGAGAGAGAGAGAGAGAGAGAGAGAGAGAGAGAGAGAGAGAGAGAGAGAGAGAGA
>SZWC01027636.1:5134-15556 GCA_023375785.1 Penium margaritaceum | reverse complement strand
GCGCTCTGCGAGGACAAGCCAGTCCTGGATGGCCCGGGCGACATCGCTCTTCTGCCTAAGACAGAAGACCCAGCGATAGCGAGAGTAGTCGTCCGTGAGGGTGAGGACATAGCGACCATGCTCGCCGACCGACTCGGTGGGGAGAGGGCCCATGATATCCGAATGGACAAGGTTGAGAGGGGCAGATGCACGGGAGGCAGACAAGGGGTACGTGGACCGGTGTATTTTCCCCTGAGCGCAGTCAATACACTCAGTGGGGCACGGGAGAGGGAAAGTCTCCGGGTCTAGGCCCGAGGCAGGCTGGGTGCGAAGCATGCTATCCACAGCGGCAGAGTGGACGTGGCAGAGGCGGCGGTGCAAGAGGCGGGTGTGCTGAGGAGAAAGCGTACTCGTGACGAGCACATGGCCTATGGCGGCCAACGACGAGGAGACGGGAGAAGAACAGGAGAGACGAGGAACATGCCACAGGTTGCCACGGGCGGTGGCGTGCAGAACGACAAGACCAGACGGACGCAACGACACAGTGCCAACACCACGCGAGTGCACAACATCCATGCTCATGCGGTCAAGTGCAGTCACGGACAGGAGGCTGAGCTCGAGACCAGGGACGAAGAGGACATCGGTCAGAAAGACGTCACCGGCAGGACGACGAAAACGAACGACGCCAACACCACGGACAGGCAACACCTGTCCAGAGCCCGTCCGGACACCGGAGACATCGCCGACAGGACCGAGCATACTGAAGGCCTCTAAGAGGCCGTCATGTGATGCGTGGCCCCGGAGTCGATGATCCAGGTCTCAGCAGGGTCCTGGACCGGGGTCGCTAGATCGCTAACGGTCACATGGCAGCAGGCGAGGGACGCGGACGCGGTGGATGGAGGCGCGAAACGGGACTGCCAATCGTCAAGCCAGGCAACATCATCAAGAAGAGAGGCTAAGGAGGCCACGGGCGACGACGAGACAGACAAGGAAACGGGACACGACCGCAACTCAGTCTCAGTCATGCCGGGCTGGGGAGGAGAGTAGGAGGTGACGCAACTCGCACTTCCCTGGGGAGGAGGGCGAGGGAGGCCGAGCTGGAGCGCGATAAATTGCTCCAGCTGACGCTCATGGGAGGAGGGCCCGGGAGCGTAGACGGAGTGCGGAGTGACGGCGCCGCAGCCCGGGTAGGAGGAGGACGGAATTGCCGAAGGGAGCGGGGGCGCCGACGGCTGCGGAGTCGGTGTCTGCGGGACTGGCGAGGCGACCGGGGTGGTGGAGCCGCTGGACGAGGTCGAGGCGTCAGAGCTGGCGACAGCGACGGAGGCCGAGGCAAGACGGCGCTCCCGCTGGCGACGCATGGTGGCGATGACGTGCGCCTCGTCCATCGGCAGCGGGCACGTGTACCACCCGTGCCCAGGCTGGCCACAGTTGTGGCAGGCAGAGCCACCACTGCCAGACCCGGTCGACGGCTGCTGCTGCTGCTGCTGCTTCTTGCCCTTCTTGCTCCGACGCTTCTTCTTCCCCGTCGGCAAAGCGCTGGCGGAGGAGCTGGCGGAGGAGCTGGCGGATGTAGCTGTGGCGGGGGAGGCGATGGCCACGGAGGCGAGAGCCTCCGTGCAATGGAGTTCGGACTCCTGGCGAGCTTCCTCAATGCGGAGGAAGAGCTCGTATGCCCAGGGCATGAGGGTGCCCTGGGTCGCCATGGTGGAGAGGACGTCCTGGGGGTAGTGGACGAAGACGTCCGCGTACGCGCTGGTGGCGCCGCGCTTGATGGTGAGGAGCGCGGACAGAGGGGGTGGAGCAGATGTGCCAAGACGACGTAGGATGTCATCCGCCCGCTGCCAGTAGGCAGTGACCATCTCGGTCTCCCCCATGCGCAGGGAGTTGAACTCCCGGAGCAGACGGCTGATTTTAGCGTCGCTGGACAGGCGATGAGGCTGAGTGAGGATGTGCCATGCGGATGCAGGGTCCGGTGTGGCGCCAGTGGTGAAGTCGCCAAGGTAAGGCTCCAGTGCCAGGCGGGAAGCCGGAGGGGCGACTGGGACAAGGGCACGGACGGCGCGACCAGCGTCATACAGCTGGTCAGCCTGGGTGGAGTCATAGGGATGGGTGTAGTACACCCATAGGCCCTCCCCTTGCGCCCAGATTCAGAAGCTGAGCTCCCAGCTCCGGAACTGCTCGCCAGCCTTAAGCGGCGGCGGCGGTGTCTCAAAGTCCTTCTGCCTGCGGCCGGCGCCCAGAGTGGGGCCAAGGACGGAGGTCACCGTCTGCCGCTGGCGCTGAGTCTGCTGATGCGCTAGGTAGTGCGTGGCAGCGGACACAGCTAGGCTGGCGTGCCCTGGAGGGATGAAGGGTGGCAGTGCACCGGTAGCAGTGTGGGAAGCTGATGGCTGCAGCGCCGCAAGCTGCTGCGTCAAGGCGGTGAGCTGTAGCTGAAGAGCGGCGAGGGGGTCAGGGACGCCGTCGCCGATGCCAGAGGACATCTGCTGCTGCAGCTGTTGCTGCTGCTGCTGCTGCCTCTGCATCAAGGCGGCGAGCTGCAGCTGAAGAGCGGCGAGTGGGTCAGGGATGCCACTGCCGATGCCAGAGGGCAACTACTGCTGCTACTGTTGCTGCTACTGCTGCTGTTGCTGCTGCTGCTGCTGCTACTGTTGCTGCGGCTGCTGGTGCTGCTGCTGCTACTGCTGCTGTTGCTGCTGCTGCTGCTGCAGCTGCAGTTGCTGCAGTTGCTGCACAAAAGGGGGGCTAGGGGTCCCTCCCCCAACGGAGGAGGACCCCGCGTCAGAGGGGCTGTTGGTCATGGTGGTTAAAGGTGCCTCTCGTCCCCTTTTTGTTTTGTTTTTTTTTTGTGTTTTGTGTTCTACTGATGTCAGCAGTGACGTCAGCCGAGGATGGCTGACGTCAGCAGAGGGAACTGCGCGTGTGCAGTGCCACTGTTTTCTCCCCCGGTATGCCTTTTTTTTTCCTTTCTCTGTTGATGACGTCAGTAGTGACGTCAGTAGAGGGGTGCTGACGTCAGTAGCGGCAAATGTTGGGGCCGCCACTGCTATTGTTGGTGCTGATGCTGCTACAGATGCCGCTGCAGCTACTACTGCTGCTGCTGCTGCTGCTGCTGCTATAGCTGTTTGCTGCTCCTGCTGCTGCTGCTGCCGTTGCTGCTGCTACTGCTGCTGTTGCTGCTACAGCTACTGCTGCTATTGGTGCTGCTGCTGCTGCTGCTACAGCTGTTTGCTGTTACTGCTGCTGCTATTGCTACTGCTGCTGCTACTGCGGGTGCTACAGCTGCTGCTGCTCGTGCTATGAGCTGCAGCAGTTGCTGTGACTGCTGCTACTACAGCAGCAAGCTGCTGCAGCTCGCTGCTGCTGCTGAGTGCTGCTGCAGCTGCTGCGTGCTGCAGCAGCTACTCGCTGCAGCTGCAGGCTGCTGCAGCGAGCTGCAGGTGTGGGGGATATCTTTTGCTGTCTCTTTTTTGTGTTTTTTTTTTTCTGTCAACAGCGGGCAGCAGCCCGCTGTCTGCTACGAGCAGCGGGCTGCTGCTCGCCCAGCAGCAACGAGCTGCTGCTCCCTGGCAGCAGCGAGCTGCTGCTTGCTGCTCGCTCACTGCGAGCCGCGGGCAGCAGTAGCCGCGGCTGGCAGCTACTGCTCGCTGCTGCTGCTGCTGCTGCTGCTGCAGCTGTCGGCTGCTGCAGCTCGCTGCAGCAGCTGTTGCAGCCCGCTACTGCTGTTGCACGCTGCTGCAGCTGCTGCGTGCTGCGGCTGCTGCCTGCTGCTGCTGCGAGCTGCTGCAGCCGGCTGCTGCTCCGGGCTGCTGTTGCTGCTGCACGCCGCTGCTGCTGCTGCACGCTGCTGCTGCTGTTGCTGCGAGCTGCTGCTGCTGCGGGCTGCTGCTGCTGCGGGCTGCTGCTGCTGCTGCTGCGAGCTGTTGCTGCTGCTGCTGCAAGCTGCTGCTGCTGCGGGCTGCTGCGAGCTGCTGCTTCTGCCTGCTGCTGCTGGTGGTGCCAGTCACTGGACCTGGGTGATGTTGTCGCGTGCGTCGTCGCCCACAGACGTCAGACGCCGCCTGCCGCTCACCTCCTCGCGTCACGCGTGGGGGTCAGTGCTGCCGAAAAAAAATTGGCAGCATTTCCCCTGGCCCAGTGGCCGTGGGAAAAAATCTGACGCCGCCTCCAGGAGGGTCAATGCTGTCGGAAAAAATCCGGCAGCATTTCCCCTGTACTGGCGCGTATGGGAGATCCGCCGGCGTTGTCTGGCACCTGTTTGCCAGTCTTCTGCTGCTGCTGCTACGCTCTGGCTCTGATACCAAAAAGGAAACTATGCAGCAGGTTGGGGCAGCAGCGTTGTTGATGCAGCGTGCGGGCTTCCACGCTCGTTGCTTAAGTCAGCTGCCCCCTCAGTCTGCTGCTCTAGAGTCTAAGTCTGGAAGCTCTGGGTTTTGTTACTCAGAAACGCGCGCGCCAGAGTTAGCGCCAGAAAGCAGCTGAAAACTGATAATGACTGATTAGGAATGAAGAATNACGCTGCGAACGCAGCCGTGCGGTCAGAATCTGCTAGAAAAATAGTAGCGAGGAGTTATGGCAGCCTAAACCCAGATGGTGCCCACAATGGTCTATGTTGCCAAACAGGGCCATGCAACATGCAACTGGGACCCTAGGCAGTGCATGACGATGCAGACGCGATGGGACGCGCTGGACGCATGCAAGCAGCAATTGCGGTGTCAATGACCGCCGGCAGCACGACCGCCGAGGAGGCCTGCCGATGGAGCTGAGCGCGTCGCCGGAGAGAGGAGGCTCCAGCGAACTGCGAGAAGACCTCAGCGTGCGTCGGCTCCACCGGACGACACTCCATCAGCGTCGAGTCTCGCCGTCAGTCATCTGCACGCCGATGTACACAAGCCGGGAGGACACAACAGAGCACAATGAGAGATGCGAAAAAACCAACAGTGGAGTCGCATGCAAGTGGGTAACAAGACACCTTGCAAAGTACATGGGGTGTGCATGCACTTTCAAGACCACTTTTTGAGGATTTCACATGTAAAAGATGCAAACATGTCTATGGACAAGACTCCAGAATGTTGGAGCAGAGCGCCTCATGTCTTTTTATGCATGACAGACTTGATGGTGCACTTAAGAGTTGGAGCATTCCATGTCGCCCCTGAAGCCGCTAAAGCCCACCGCATCGCCAGCCACTTCCACCTACGGCAATGAGGGAACCTCCTTAGCAACAAGTCGTGTGAGGAACGCAACGTGACTGACAGTGTGTGAAACGGTGGAGAGTTGGCAAATGTATGCTTGAAATTGTGTAAGAGTGAAGTTGGTGAAGCAAACAACATTTGTGTGGGGATACACTCTCTCCTACAATTGTGCCTCAAAGCTCGCAAGTTCAACCAACCAGAAAAATAGGATAACCAAGTTGAAAGCTCCCAAACAACAGTTGGCAAGAAGCCGGGAGTTGTACAAGCTACTCGGTTGTCCTAATGACAACCCGAATAAAGTATAGTATTGATGGAATGGAGAAACCCCCTTGATATCATTTTGTGTGAGAGGGTACGCAAGGAACACAACGTGATAGACGGTGCATGAAAAGGTGGATAGATGGCAAAAAACCTCTTCAAAGCGTAGAAGTCGATAAACAGAATGAGCGAGAGGGAGGGATACGTACTCCTCCCCTTTGAGCCAGAAGTGCGTGCATGTGTGCAACACATCTGCCAAACTGATGGAAAACAGATTGCCTAACAATTCCGAAACAGAAACTGGAATGGTCAAGGGAACCGTACCAGTTGCTTGGTTGTCCAAATGATAATCCAAAAGAAACATCAGATGCACAAGGAAGAGTTCTACTTAGTGAAGCTAAGAAACAGTACAAGCAGAGACGTCACATACAGTTGTTCTCATGGATAAAGGCATCCAATGCGACATAGTGGGACTGAGTGATATACACACAAAACAACCTTGCTTCCCACTCTTCCAAGAGACAACGGTGCTGTTGATGAAGCGAATGTACCCCAATCTTCTACGTGTGTCATGATCCTGGGCCCAGTTGTTATCCATGCACCCATCAACCATGACATAGGGTTGCGCACAAAACCACAAGCTTAGATAGGGGGTAGGCACGATGTAGCGGGTGACACACAACATCGCTTTGGGTGGATGCCATGCGGGAAATTGGAGAACTCGGACAAGGATTTGATCGGAAACGCAACGTTAGCACGCGTGGTGGTGCCAAAAGAACATCAAAGACTCGATGACCTGGAGGTGCAACGTGACATCTACAAGCTCCCCAAAGGTGAGCAGAGCCACCTGCCTTCAATATCCTCTACCTGCTTGATTCATTGGTGTGGATGCATAGGGAACAATTGCCAACAGGTGTGTGAAATTCTCTGCCAGGGTGCGAACATGTCCGGTTTAGTACACATGCATCATTTACCGCTCACGGTCACATTCAATCTCCATGCCTAGGAAGACGTAGGCAGGACATAAATCCTTCATTTTCCGTGCAGACTGGAGGAGAGCCTTCACGGCCTGGTCAACGAGAGGATTCCGAGACATGATCAAGAGGTCATCCAAGTACACCAAGATGGCAATGAAGGGTACCGACGGGCCGTCCACAAACAGAGCGGAGTCAACTAGACAACAAATATAGCCACCACGATAAGGGTGGCAGAAACATCAAGGTTCCAACAGCGCGGAGAATACTTCAACTTTTACAAGACCTTGCGAAGGTGCCAGATGCGGACGGTACCATTGTTAGACCTAGGTGGTTGAGCCAGGTCTCACTGTCAAGAAATCTACGTAATAATGCATGGTTAGCTTTTGTTTCATGAATCTCCCATTCATGATGTGCCACGTGGCTCAGCAGTGCCTTGGTAGTGGTGTACTTCTCCGCGAGGGTAAAGGTGGCATCAAAGTCCGGGCCAGGCACTTGGGAGAATCCCTTCGAAGTGAGGCAAGCCTTGTAATGCTCAATGATGCTTATGTATGTGGATGACCCATTGATTGTCTCGCCCAATCTCTTGTGGTATGCTCCATGAAGATCCCGCTACAATCATTTGCAAGATGAAAGATCTAGGTCTTGGTTGAGATTTCCTAGGAATGGAACCAGAGTGAGATCACCTGAGATGCATGCTTCATATTCACCAGGCAGGGTGCATTGACAGTAAGGAAGACCGATATGTACCCATTTTTGAGTATGTCTCCAGTACCTCCATGTCAATGACCCCTGCAGGTCAAGGATTGCTCAAGACAATAGGATTCCAATCTAGGGTAGCCGGTTGATGTCACCAACTACCTTCCGGTCATCCGCTCCCTCATGCTACATGACCACCATGCAGGCGAAGGTAGTTTTAAGGATGATCTTCCTGGCACAATTCTCCTAGTGTTCATGAATGGGACATCTGGAAGCCGCATTTTGTGTCGTTTTCTACAACCTTTCACAACATGATTTGGGTTGCATTCCAGAGCACAACCATCTATGGACGTCAATGGATACACCAAAAATGGTTGGGTGCATAACGCTGATGTATGCAATCAGATATATTGCATGTTCCTCATCTCCTAGAAAAATAGGAACAAAGGGTGTGTAGTACTAGCCTCCAAGAAGGCAGAGTGCATGGTACTTGACACAGGTACATGTAAGATTCATTGGTTGTGTTGGTTGCTGGATCTGTTGAGTGTCCAAATCCGTTGCATCACCTAGCGCTCGGACAATCAGGTTCAGAAGGAAATCACATAGCATGATGGAATGCACCACTCATGGAGGAAGAATATAGATTTTGATCATTACTTTGTGTGTGAGTATATTATAACAAGAGACGTCCAAATCATTAGGGTGGAAACTCAACAGCAGCGAGCTGACTTCCTCATGAAGGCGCTCAGCAGTAACGTCTCCAAGATAGTTGTGCATGCCGTAGGCCTTTTGTGCACTCTTGATATGCCTAGCTTACTTGATCAAAAAAATGATGTGATTACGTATTTGTATATTGTGTCGGTGTTTCCTCTTAGTGTATGGTTTGGTTTTGTAATACCCTTTGTGCGCAGGTTGTCCATAGGTCATGGGGGATAGATGGTTCGGGAGTCACAGACACGATGACTTTCGGGCGTGCTGCACTCACATCATCTATGCACATGAAATACCTGATGAAGATGCGGCTGATTCGTCCAGTGTGCGTCATCGTGCAACTTTGCCAGAGGAGACATGTGGAGAAAGTGTATTGAAGAGGTTGCCAATAGCAAGACTGGCTTGTGTGACATATAGAACAAAAACAAAACATGCTCCACAATGGCACAGTTTCGTGCATTTTGTTTTGAAATTTTCATGTACCTTTATGCATGCCCGTTGTGATGTTGTGCTTTTGTAGGCTTGCTCACGGTGTGGAGACTAGCCAAGGTTTGATCATTTGCATAGGATGCTGCCGGCTATGTCTGGAAGCACACTTGGAAAAACAGAGGCGGGGGGAGGGCTGGAGGGGTGTTGAGGAGTCTAGGTTCATATCCAATGGGGTAGACATATGATTTCTAGTAAGCTCGCAACTTGCCCAGTCGTGGGGGAGAGCCCAATAATCTCAATCCACAGCATCTCTTGGCCTTTCCAACCTTGATGCTCGTTCTTCACTCCCACTGAAACACTCTACTTTATCCCACGTGGCTCACTACTTCTTCTGATTTGTGGCCTAGCAGGAGCACCAGCAGTGGTGACAGCACCCCAGGTGGAAGGCTCAGAAAGTGATATGAGATCGTGATTCCTTTCTTGTATTTTTTTCTCAAGTCAGTTAAAGGTTCGTAAAAGCCTCCCTCTGTAGAGGATCTTGGATGTCTCATCTTAATCTCATGTAGACGTTTCACTGTCTAGATCTCATGTTGATCTTGAACATTTTCCCCGAGAATTTTGTTCCCTTGGATGTTTCAGAGTTGAAGCAGGCAAGAGTCACCAGTGTGGTTCTTAGGACCCTCTGACCACATTTTGAGGTCGACCAAAAACTTAGGAACCCGTGACCACATTTTGACATCCAATTTCTCATGCATCGGATAGGCTCATACACCTACTTTTGAGAAACAACCCACCACCACTCTGAAGGAAAAATAGCGAAACAAGATCATCAAGCCCATTCATCTTGTCTTCCAACGTCGGTCAGAACAGATTGAGGCAAAGGAACGACACCATCACCAAAATTAGGACAAAGATTGAATACCCCTGGAGCTTTGCTCGAATTCAAACAATGGTTCCCCGTTTCATGTTTCATGTATAAAAAAAAACTTGAAAAAGGCATAAAAATGTTATGAATTTGTATGGTCCTCTCTCCCTCTCTCTCCCTCTCTCTCTCTCTCTCTCTCTCTCTCTNCGGCCTATGGACCGAATACGGGCTAGAGTCGAACTAGACTCTAGCCCGAGATTATTTTTCGGGCCTCAACTCGTCGAGACATCGGTCTCGAGCCCCCAAAACCCGGGAACTATATTTAAACGCCATTTTTAATTCTAAAAATGGCTCGTACGCTACAGTGCGGCATGCATGATGTAAGGCGCTTCGAGAAAAGTGGGTACGGGACGTAATTTTTGCGTATAGTAAGTATCGTGTCCGATTTGTGTTAGAAATGGCCAGGAGAAAATTCGGAGGCCCAAACAGTGGGTATAGCGGAATTATCTCGGACATAGATTGGGGGACGGGGGGGGGTGATTACCTCTACAAAAGGGCAGTCCCAGAGGTTGCACCCGGCCGCTCGGGAGACCATGAAGGTGCAAAGGCACGGGCTATTGGGTGTCTCCACCAAAGGTTGAAAATGGAATAAAAAAACTACGGAACTGAAGCTCTTTCAGGAAAACATTACAAAGGTGGATAGGGCGAATTACATCACACTTGAATGATTAAAGACCGATTTAGAAAATTTACATTCATCACCAAGAGGAGAGCAAATACAAACCACATGTGTTGTTTTACTTCTTAAAGGAGGTTTTCTGGGCTCATGGGCTTAAAAGAGGTTTTATGGAGAATGTAGACTTGGAAATACAAGGAAGAAATGTTCAATGGCCTTGTCTTTCAGGCAACAAGGGATAAAGATGCATCAATCACATATTAGAAAACAGGCATGGTGAGCTACTACCATAGAATGGAAAGGGACTGTGCTCATTGTGCTCTTCATCGGTAGGAGACTTTTCTTCGACTAGTAGGCTTTTGAAAATAATTCTGGGAGAACATTTGCTTTTTGGGTTACGTAGTAACCATTGTCATCAAACTTTAGACTCAAGTTACAAATCAAATTTCGGCATAGTTTTGCGTTTTTAAATAATAGAGTGTGTGTAAAGGCTTCTGTGTGTGTATGCGTGTATGTGTGTGTGTGTGTGTGTGTGTGTGTGTGTGTGTGTGTGTGTGTGTGTGTGTGTGTGTGGGAGAGAGAGAGAGAGAGAGAGAGAGAGAGAGAGAGAGAGAGAGAGAGAGAGAGAGAGAGAGA
>SZWC01027634.1:0-23036 GCA_023375785.1 Penium margaritaceum | reverse complement strand
AACGCAATGTCGGGACGCGTGGTCGTGGCCAAGTACATCAGTGAGCCAATGATGCGCAAGTACAGGGTCACGTCCACAGTCTCGCCCAGATCGGCTGGGTCTGTCACCTTCAGGGCGTCCTGCCCGTCGGGAGTGATGGGTGACGAGGCGGCGGGAACAGCGCCAAGGAGGTCAGCAAACCGCTCCCCCACAACCTGTGCATATCGTGCCTGATGGAGGAGGAGTGTCCGTCGACGACGATCACGCACAATCTCCATCCCGAGGAAAACAGCCGCTGGACCAAGGTCCTTCATCCTGTAGGCGGCCTGCAGGACCGCCTTGGCCTCCTTCACGGCCTCCAGTGAAGGAGACGCAATCAGGAGATCGTCCACATACACCAGAATGGCAGTGAGGTGCTCGGCTGTCCGTCGGATGAAAAGTGACGGGTCGGCATCACTCTGGACGTACTCGGCCTGAGTGAGGGTGCGAGTGATCTCTCGGTTCCAGCACCGGGGCGACTGCTTCAGGCCATACAAGGCCTTGCGCAAGCGCCAGACCTTGTTGCCTTCGACCTCAAACCCAGGTGGCTGGACCATGTAGATCTCCTCCTCCAAGGTGCCGTGGAGGAACACATTGTTCACATCCATCTGGTGCAGCTCCCAGTCATGGTGAGCGACCACACCAAGCAGCGCGCGAGCTGTGGTCATGCGGCCAACAGGGGCAAAGGTGTCAGTGAAGTCGATCCCCTCAACCTGAGAGAATCCCTTGGCAGTCAAGCGGGCCTTATAGCGGTCCAGTGAGCCGTCAGGCTTCACCTTCTTGCGGAAGACCCACTTGGCCTGCATGACCTTCTGTCCCTCAAGACGGTCGACCAACTCAAAGACTCCGTGCTCCCGGATGGCCCTGAGCTCGTCCTCACAGGCGGCCCGCCACTGCTCAGCATCCTCTCCTGAGAGAGCCTCCTTTAACGTGTCTAGATCAGGGACCGTCAAAGGGGAGCTCCGGGTGGCCAGGACACATACCTCATGGGTCGGACGGACCGCAACTAGGTAAGCGGCAGCTGCCTGTGCAGCCTCGTGCTCGTCAGCGATCAGCTGGTGCCCAATGGGACAAGCTGGGTGCACCTCCGTGTAGGTGCCTTGGACACTTTGGCCGAGAGCCTTTGTGCTAGGGTCACCACTGTGCACGTTGCGCGTGCGTCGTCTGGGTGGCGCAACCGCAGTGGAAGGTGCTCGTGAGGCCAGTGGGCGGAGACGCCCACTTGGTCCACGGGAGTAGCCCGAGTCTGAGCTGACCGACGGTTCTGGCACAGGGAGGGCATGTGCTGTCTCTGGAGACGTTGCAGGCGTGGGCGAGACAGGCGCGGCAGGCGCGGGCGAAACAGGCATTGTAGGCAAGGACGAGACGGTCGCGGCAGGCGCGGGCAAGACAGTCGCGGCGGGCGCGGGTGAGGCAGGCGCCGCAGGCAAAGAGGCGGCAGGTGCAGCCCCGGCAGGCGAAGTAGGCGCTGCAGGTGCGGGCGAAGCAGGCGCTGCAGGTGCGGGCAAAGCAGGCGCTGCAGGTGCGGGCGAAGCAGGCGTTGCAGGTGCGGACAAAGCAGGCGCTGCAGGTGCGGGCGAGGCAGTCGCGGTAGGCGCGGGCGAGGCAGTCGCGGTAGGCGCGGGTGAGGCAGGCGCGGCAGGCGTAGGCAAGACAGTCGTGGCGGGTGCAAGCGGGGCAGACGTAGAGACTACAAGCTCGACAGCAATGATGGCCGGGTCAATGGTGGCCAGCGACGGTCCCACCCCGGAGGCACCCCGGACGGACTCACCTTGTGGGGTAGACTCCCCCATCCGACGGGAGGCCTCACAGATGGGAACGTGAGACGCTGCCTGGGTAAGAATGGCAGACAGATCGCGGTACGAAAGTGCCTAAAAAAACAGCGTGTCGCGCGACTCAACGATGTTGTGGTGACCTGCATCCCAGAAACGCGACGCTTTGGAGTGCGAGGAGACACCGAGGAAGGTTCACATCCGGCCGTGCGGAGAGACCTTGGACCCCTGCTGGTCCTCGGTGTACCAGACACAGGCCAAGAAACCCCAGACGCGAGCAAGCCTGAGGTCCGCACGGTGACCGAACCACAGCTCATACGGCGTGACGTGGTCCGGCAAGGGACCATGCGGGAGGCGGTTCCAGACCCACGTCATGTAGGCAAAGCCCTCGAAGGCGAAGGACTCCGGGAGACCGCACTCAGCGCGCATGGTGCGAACCGCGTCTTCCATGGTTCGGTTCCAGTGCTCGGACACACCGTTTTGCTGTGGCGTAGCAGGGGCCGAGAGCTGGTGACAGATACCAAGCTCGGCGAAGTGAGTGGTCAGCTCACCGAGATACTCACCGCCGCGGTCAGAGCGGAAGGTGTGGAGGGAGTGACGAGACTGACGCTCGGCCATCACGAGCCACAAGCGCACGGCTAGAGCGGCATCACTCTTGTGGCGGAGGCAGTAGACCCACCGCATGCGGGTGAAGTCATCCGTGAGGGTAAGAACATACCGACCACGGTCANAACCGCGTCCTCCATGGTGCGGTTCCAGCGCTCGGACACACCGTTCTGCTGTGGCGTAGCAGGGGCCGAGAGCTGGTGACAGATACCAAGCTCGGCGAAGTGAGTGGTCAGCTCACCGAGATACTCACCGCCGCGGTCAGAGCGGAAGGTGTGGAGGGAGTGACGAGACTGACGCTCGGCCATCACGAGCCACAAGCGCACGGCTAGAGCGGCATCACTCTTGTGGCGGAGGCAGTAGACCCACCGCATGCGGGTGAAGTCATCCGTGAGGGTAAGAACATACCGACCACGGTCAGCGACAGACTCGACAGGGAGAGGTCCGAGGAGGTCCGAGTGGACAAGCTCCAGGGGACGCTGCGCGTGAGTGACGGAGGCAGGGTAGGTGCATCGATGCATCTTGCCCTGAGCGCAGAACAGACAGTCGGTCTTGGGCGGCTTCTCGAAGGAAGCCGCGTCAAGACCGAGAGCGGGTTGTGTACGAATGAGCCTGGACACAGTGTCCGTGCTCACATGACACAGGCGCCGATGTAACAGGCGCTGGTGGTCAGGAGACAACACCCCCGTGACAAAGACGCGGGCAGATGAGCAAGGGGAAGAGTCAGGAGCAGAGCAGCGCACGATGCGATACAGGTCATCCACAATAGAGGCACGCAACACAGCCGTGGAAGTGTCAAGTGCAGTGATCGTGGCATCATCAATGGAGTGGTGAACAGAGAGACCCATCCTCGTGCAGGCACGGACAGAGAGCAGGCTGAGCTGGAGATCAGGCACGAAAATCACGTCAGATAGATACACGGGACCAGATGGACCATCAAACCGTACGACCCCTGTCCCGTGAACAGGTAGTGACTGCCCAGAACCTGTCCGCACTGACCGAACAGACCCAACAGGACCAAGCACGACAAAGGCGGTACGGTCGCAGGTCATGTGGTGAGTGGCCCCTGAGTCAATGATCCAGTGGCCACTCGCCTCACGACCTGTGGTGGTCACGGTACAACGAGAAACAGAGCACGCTGCCTCTGCTAGACGCTCAGCAGGTGTGGCAGGACAGCAGGACAATGCACGACGATGCGACTCATCCAGCCACTCTGTGCTGTCAGACTCATCCTCACCAGGCGACGTAGCCCCCCCACAAGTACGACCACGTGCCACAAACACAGATGGACAGTCAGTCTGTGGACCACTCGGCTGTGACAGCACACTCGCACCTCCCTGTGAGNGGACGCTCAGCAGGTGTGGCAGGACAGCGGGACAATGCACGACGATGCGACTCATCCAACCACTCTGTGCTGTCAGACTCATCCTCACCAGGCGACGCAGCCCCCCCACAAGTACGACCACGTGCCACAAACACAGATGGACAGTCAGTCTGTGGACCACTCGGCTGTGACAGCACACTCGCACCTCCCTGTGAGCGAAGTGCCAGCAGTCGACGTAGCTCCGCGATGGTCTGGTCCCTCGGGTCCGGCGTGGTACTCCCCCCGGATGGCGGAGGATCTGCCGCCGGTGCTGCCCCCGAGGTCGCTGCGGCACGGGCTGCTGCTCTAGTGCGGATCCGCTCCTCGTGGGCTGCCTGAAGACCGCGGGTGATCCTCGCCCAGTCCAGCTCCTGCTGACACTCAGTGTAGCGATGAGGTCCGCCGTAGTTGTGGCAGCGGACCGCCCGTCCGGTGCCACCGGAAGGCTGCTGCGGTCCCCTCTTCTTCTTCCCCTTCTTCCCCTTCACGGCTGCTGCAGTGGCTGTCGGAGTAGCAGGGGAGGAAGCGGGAGAGGCAGAGGTAGAGCTGGTGGGGGTGAAGGTGGACGACGGTGTGGAAGGCGTAGAGGACGTCGCTCCCACTGCTGCTGCGGCTATGGCGCCCTGCCGATGTGCGCGGGCTGCCTCGTCAGCTGTCGCGACCTGGATGAAGTACCGCTGCGCCCAGGGCAACAGCTGCAAGGTGTCGGACATGGACGCGAGGATGTCCTGGTCGAGGCGGGAGAAGGTGTCATTGAGCTCAGGGCGCACTCCCAGCATGATGGTGTCCAGCGCCCAGAGCTGAGAGCCGCCTCCGGTGCCCAGACGAGTGTACAGGCGCATGGTCCGACGCTAATAATGAGCTGCTGACTCCGAGGATCCCTGATGAAGGGAGTGGAACTCGCGAAGGCGCGCTGACCGGGTCGCGTGAGTCTCTGCTGCAAAAAGGGTCAGCGCCAGCTCCCAGCCGCGGCGCGGGTCTGCGCCTGCTCCTGTCCCAGGCACGCCCAGGAAGGGGCGGAAGTTGACCACTGTCTTTCGTGGAACTGCGTACAGCAGTCCACGCATGGNTACTGGCTGTGGTAGTAGGGCCAGACTCCCTCTGAGTCTGCCCATACCTGAAACAGCACCTTCCAACAGTCAAACCCCGCCTTGCTGTCGTAGCGAGGCGGGGAAGTCTCGAAGTCCTTGGGTCGTCGCTCCGTGGGGAGCTGGACCTTTGGTGGTGCTAGGAGCGGGCGTGGGAAGGGCATGAAAGGCATCAACGCTGCTCCTCCAGCGGCACCCGCGACCTGACGCGGGTCGGTCTGCTGCTGCTGCTGCTACTGCTGCTGTCCCCTTGGACTGGGCGCCGGTGTCTCAATGCGCAGGCTCCTCATCTGCTCCATCAGCCGGCGAAGCGCGTCCTATCCAGTGGGAGGTGGCGCCCGATCCCACTCTTCGACCATGGACTCTCGTCTCTGTGCAGGGGCGGCAGTGGGGCCAGCAGACTCCTGGGCCGATGGGGTTGCCTCTCTCTCTCTCTCCTGGGCTGATGTCCCGGTGTCCTAGACAGAGAGACCAAGGCATCGCGGATCTGTCGCAGCGTAGCTGACTGCTCATCCTGGCGCTNGCGGAGTGACGACTGCTCCACCAGCAGGAAGTCAATCGCCTTTGAGCGTGGGCTGCGGCCCCCGCTCGTGACGGTGTCCTCCAGCTCCTTGCCCTTGGAGCTGCTCGGCTCCATGCTGAGGCGGTGCGAAAGTCGTCCGAACGCAGAACTGTCAGCGTTTCTCGCCGATTTAGGACGGTGGCAAAAGTCGACCTTCTGACCAAAAAATCGGTTAAGTGCTGAAAATTTAAAAATTTAAATTTTCACCACTAAACATTGAAGGTTGTCCAAATGGAGCGAAATTTGGACCACAGAGGCGTCTGAGGATGCTGAAGAAAATGGTGAAATTTTCGTCTTCAAAGAGTGGGGAAAAAGGCCAAAACGACCTGATTTTGTGCTCAGGCCGAAAAAATGAAGAATTCAAATCAGTGATGCGGAACGGTGAATGCTGGAGGCTACAGAGCTCCAAATGAGGTGAGAAAGGGCGCGATGGAAATCTTGAGATCTAAGCTTTCCAACGAGCCATAGCGCGCAACTTTTGGTGGCTATTTGAGTCCGGCACAGGCGGGTGAAGAGAGGATGGCGGCTGACGCGATTTGCGTCTGCGGCTCCTCCACGTCCGTGCGGCTTCCAGGAAGCTGCACGGCTGGAGTCAGCACCTACAAAAGGTACTGGTGCCTCTGGTGCCTGAGTGGCCACGGCCGCCGCTGCTGCTGTTGCTCGCTGATGGTGCTGTTGCTCACCCGGTTTGCGGCTCCAAGTCGCCACACGGGCGGCCTCGGACCGGCTGCTGCTGCGCGCAAGGGCTCTAACGGCCTCAAGCCGTTGTGGCACACTGCAGCTGCAGCACGAACCTGCCGTTGCGGTTTCTGACGCATCAGGATGATGGCATATGCGTTGCTGCGTGCTCTTGTCGCTTCAAGCGACTCAGGGTGGTGATGGGTCCAACCAGGACCTGCTGCTGCTGCTGTGGGCTGCTGCCACTGTTGCTGCTCACTGCTGCTACAGCTGTTGCGTCTCTGCTGCGCAGCACGACGAGCACTGGCTCGCCTGCTCTGATACCATGAGAAGATTCCAGGAAGCTTCCTAGCCTTTCTGCTTGCTAGCCTGACAGCACAGGTCTGGCTGGTTGACACACAGGTCATGCAAGGGACAGCAAGGGTAGGGAGAGACACGTGCACTTGTATCTCAAGCTTCAACTGAAGTAAATGCAGAGAGAGATAACAAATGACAAGTCCACAGCATAAATAGCCGCCGTGGCTCACGGCGGGTGGCGCACACGGCGGTGCCTGTCAAACCTGAACCGGCCCAAAACCACTGTTTTGGCCATAATTCTGCGCACAAGCATCCAAACGGAGCGCCGTCTGATCCTACGGATGCACGACAAAAAGACAGACACAACGACTGGTCACACGCCTACGTCCGGGAACAGCAGGAGAGTCTAAGAAAACAAACATGTAAATCAGCCTGGCAGGGCTGTCCACCGAGAAAATCCTGAAGACCTCCAAACGTAGTCCGTGGGCTGTGGGAGCCCTCTGGTACATTGGGTAGGCTACCAGGCTGCCTCCAGCGGGTGGAGCATCACCTCAGGGAACTCTGTCTCCCGCTGGGTCCGCCTCAAGGATCTGCACGAGCATGGACACGGCCGAGTGGTCACAACCAACTGTACAACTGTGTATGACTGAGAACATCACAACAGACCCACCATGACTACGTTGCAGCGAAGGCAGCGGTGGCAGCTACAAGCCACATAGGCAACAATAACCATAAAGAAGCAGCAGCGGCGGGAAGTACCTGTAGAGGCATCGGCTATAGGAAAGAGCCGCAACAGTAGCATCAATAGTAGTAGCAGTAGTAGCAGCAACGGCAGCACCGAGCAGTTGCAACAGTGGCGGAGGAGGGCAGTGCCCTAGTAGCAGTGACGGCGGCGAGCAGTTGTAACAGTAGCGGCGGAGGGAAGGAGCCTTAGTAGTAGCCGGAGCAGTAGTGGCGGCGGCATTGGTGTTGTTGATGTAACGGGCGGGCTTCCACGCTTGTTGCTTAAGCCTGCTGCCCCCTCAGTCTGTCGCTCTAGAGGCTAAGTCTGGATGCTCTGGGTTTGTTACTCAGAAACGCGCACGCTAGTGTTAGCGCCAGAGAGCAGCTAAAAACTGGAAGTGACTAATTAGGAATGAAGAATGTGTTGGTTTTTGTGCATCTCTCATTGTACTCTGTTGTGTCCTCCCGGCTTGTGTGCATCGGCGTTCATATGATTGACGGCGAGACTCGACGCTGCTGGAGTGTCGTTCGGTGCCGACGCACGCTGAGGCCTACTCGCAGTTTGCTGGAGCCTCCTCCCTCCGGCGACGTGCTCAGCTCCATCGACAGGCCTCCTTGGCGATCGGGCTGCCGCCGAGTGTAGATGCTGTCTACATGCACCCATCCTTATTTCTGGATGTGCCATTGCGTTTGCAGCGTCATGCTCTGCCTAGGGTCCATATCTATTGCTGTGTGGCACTGTTTTGCACCATTGACTGTCGCAGGCATTGCCTGGGTTCAGGCAGCCATAACTCTCTGTTGTTGTTTTTCTAGTTGATTCTGACTGCACGACTGCGTTCGTAGCGTCGGTATTGTGGTATGGTCCAGTTTTAAGGCAAAACGGACGACGCCCGGGTTTTGGGCTGTCGTGCGTTTGGCAGGGCTCACCGAGAAAACCCTGCGTGCTAGAAAAAAGGTCTAGGACTATTTTTTGATTGGCAAGTTAGCTGAGTAACAAGTTCTACACTTGTGAGGGGGTGCTAGAACTTGGAGGGGTCTCCCAGTGTTCTCATTCTTCATTCCTAATCAGTTACTCTCAGTTTCCAACTATTTTATGGTGCTAACACTGGAGCGCACATTTATGAGTAACAAACCCAGAGCTTCCAGACTTAGTCTCCAGAGTAGGAGACCGAGGGGGTAGCAGACTTAAGCAACGAGTGTTGAAGCCCGCACTCTGCATCAACAACGCTGCTGCCCCAACTTGCTCCCTAGCGTTTCCTTTTTGGTATCAGAGCCAGAGCGTAACAGCAGCTACAGAAGACTGACGCACACGTAACAAACACCGCCGACGGACCTCCATACGCACCAGTATAGGGGAATTGCTGCCCGATTTTTTCCGGCAGCATTGACCCGCCTAGTGGCGGCGTCAGATTTTTTTCCTCGGCCACTCGGCCAGGGGAAATGCTGCCGGATTTTTTCCGGCAGCACTGACCCCCACGCTTGATGGGAGGAGGTGAGGGACAGGCCACGTCAGGTGCTTGCTGGCGACGACGCACACGGCGAAGTCATCCAGGTCTGACTAACAACAGCAGCGCACAGCAGTAGCAGCAGCAGCAGCTTGCAGCAGTAGCGAGCAGTGGCAGCAGCAGCCAGCATCAGCTGCGCACAACAGCTACCGGCACAACAATAGCTTGTAGCAGCTCGCAGCAGCTCGGAGTAGCTTGCAGCAGCTCGCAGCAATAGCAGCCCGTAGCAGCAGCGGCAGCAGCCAGCAGTAGCAGCAGGAGCCGGCGGCAGCAGCAGCAAGCAGCAGCCGGCAGCGGCCAGCAGCAGCGACCAGCAGTGGTTGCAGCGGCAGCCAACGGCATCAACAGGCGCAGCTGCCCACAGCGCACTGCTTCCTCCGACTAGCGAGCTGCTGGCAGTGAGCTTGCTGCTCGCGGCTCGTCGCTTGCTGCTCGCGGCTCGCCGCTTGCAGCGAGCAGTGAGCTAGCTGTGACGAGCAAAAAAGGGAGAAAAAAAAACAACAAAAAACCCCCACCTTGCCATCAGTGTTGCCACGGCTTCCGCCACCGCCAATGCGACTTTAATAGCCAGAGCAGCTGTAATAGCCGCAGCAACACACAGCAGCTTAGCAGCAGCAGTAGTAGCAGCAGCAGTGGTTGCCATCGCAGCAGTAGCAGTAGCAGCGGCCGCATCGGCAGTAGTAGCAACATCAGTAGCGGCAGCAAGAGTGGCAGTAGCAGCAGTAGCAGTAGTAGCAGCAGCAACAGCAGCAACAGCAATAGTAGCAGTAGCTAGTGCTGCAACAGTAGTAGTAGCTCCATGAACGACTGCTACTGACGTCAGCATCCACCCGCAAACGTCACTGCCGACGTCAATGCTGACATCATCAACACAGAAAAAAAACAAGGGGAAGTGAAGGGGAAGAAACTCCAAAGCAGTAGCTCTACACACACCATAGTAGCATCTGACGTCAGCCATCCTAGGTTGGCGTCACTGTTGACATCAATAGCACACGAAAGATAAAAAAACAAGCAAAGGGACAGGGGCACCAAAACCCACCATGATTAACATCCCGTCTGAGGAGGGGTCCTCCTCTATTGGGAGGACCCCAGCCCCTCTTTCCTGTAGCAGCAGCAGCAGTTGTAGTAGCAGCAGCAGTAGTAACAGCAAGAGTAGCAACAATAGCAGCACCAGCAACACCACCAGCAGCAGCATCATCATCAAGAGCCCTCTGGTGTTGTTGTCAGCAACCCTGATCTCCTGGCTGCCATTCAGCAACAGCTCGCCGTCTTGACATAGTAGCTTGCAGCACTACAACCATTGGCCTCCTAGACTGCCACCAGTGCCATGCCACCATTCATTCCTCCTGGGCACACCAGCCCCGTTGTTTCCGCTGCTACGTATTACCTGGCGCAGCAGCAGACTCAATGCCAGGGGCAGATGGTGACCTCCGTCCTTGGCCCCACTCTGGACGCCGGCTACAAGCAGAAGGACTTTGAGACGCCGCCTCTACCGCTTCAGGCTGGCGAGTAGTTCCGGAGCTGGGAGCTGAGCTTCCGCATCTGGGCATAGGGTGAGAGCCTATGGGCATACTACACCTTCCCGTATGACTCCACCCAGTGTGACTAGTTGTATGACGCTGGTCGCGCCATACATGCCCTCGTCCCCGGCGACTTCACCGCTGGCATCACCCCAGACCCTACAGCCGCGTGGCACGTGCTCACTCGTCCCCATTGCCTGTTCAGTGAAGCTGAGACGAGCTGTGTGCTACGGGAGTTCAACTCAATGCAGATGGGAGAGACCGAGACGGTCACTGCCTATTGGCAGCGGGCTGAGGACATCCTTTGTTGCCTTGGTACCTCTCCCCACCTCCTCTGCCGCGCTCCCCACCATCAAGCGCAGTACAACAGACGCGTACGCGGACATCTTTGTGGACTATTCCCAGGACGTACTCTCCAACATGGCGGGCCAGGGCACCCTCATGCCTTGGCCATACGAGCTCTTCCTCCAGATTCAGGAAGCTCATCAGGAGTCCCAACTCCAGCGCACGGAGGCTCTTGCCTCCCTTGCCGTCGCCTCCATGGCACTCGCCTTTCTCGCCGTAGCTACCTCTACTAGCTCCTCGCCACCGGGGAAGAAGAAGAGTCGGAACAAGAAGGGCAAGGATCAACAATAGTAGCAGCATGAGCCGTCGACCAGGTCTAGCGGTGGTGGCTCGGTCTGCCATAACTGTGGCCAGCCCAGGCACGGGTGGTACACGTGCCCTCTATTGATGGACAAGGCGCGTGTCATCGCCACCATGCGTCGCCAACGGGAGCACCGTCTCGCCTCTTCCGCCATATCTGTCGCCGGCCCTGATGCCTCGGCCTCGTCCAGTAGCCCTACCACTCTGACACCTCCACTTGTCCAGCCAACTCCAGCTCCGCAGCAGGACCATCCGTAGTCGTCGACGCCTTCGTTTCCTTCACCGGCACAGCCCTCCTCATACTCGGGCTCCGGTGCCTCACTTTGCACTCGGTCTACACTGTCGAGCAGTCCTCTCGTGAGCGTCAGTCAAAGCAGTTCATCGCGCTCCATCTCGGCCTGCCTTGCCCTGCCCCCCAGGGAAGTGGGAGTTGCATCGCCTCCTGCTCTCCTACCCAGTCTACATGACTGAGACTGAGCTACGGTCGTGTCCTGATTCCTTATCTTCCTACATGATGAAGTTGCGTGGCTTGATGATTGGCAGTCTTGGTTCGTGCCCCCTTCCACCGCGTCCACGTCTCTTGCTTGTTGCCATGTGACCGTTGGCGATCTGGCGACTCCGGTCTAGGACCATGCTGAGACCTGGATCATCGACTCTGGGGCCACACATCACATGACGGCCTCCCGCGAGGCCTTTAGTATGCTCGGTCCTGTCGACAATGCCTCCGGTGTGCAAACGGACTCCGGACAGGTGTTGCCTGTCCGCGACGTCGGCGTTGTTTGTTTCCGTGGTCCTGCTGGCGATATTTTTCTGACTGATGTCCTCTTCGTCCCAGGTCTCGAGCTCAGCCTCTTGTTCCTTACTACCCTTGACCGCATTAGCATGGACGTCTTGCACTCACGTGGTGTTGGCATTGTGTCGTTGTGTCCGTCCGGTCTTGTCATCCTGCACGCTACCGCGCGTGGCAACATGTGCCATGTACCTCGTCTGTCCTCCTCTCCTTCCGTCCTCCCCCCATCGGCCGCCACAGGCCATGTGCTTGTCACCAACATGCTATCTCCTCAGTACACCCACCTCTTGCTCTATCGCCTTTCCTATGTCCACTTCGTTGTCGTAGATAGCATACCCCGCACCCAGCTGGCCAAGGGACTTGACTCGGAGACTTTCCCTCTTCCGTGCCCCACAGAGTGCATTGATTGCACTCAGGGCAAAATACACTGGTCCACTTACCCTCTTTCCTCCTCCAGTGTATCCGCCCCTCTTGACCTGGTCCATTCTAATGTCGCGGGCCCTCTCCCCACCGAGTCCGTTGGAGAGCATGGCCACTATGTCCTCACCCTCACTGACGACTACTCTCGTTACTGTTGGGTCTTCTACCTTCGGCAGAAGAGCACTGTCGCCCGAGCCATCCAGGACTGGCTTGTCCTTGCGAGGCGCGAGTGTGGTCGATCTCTTCGCCGTTTTTGCTCGGATCACGGTGGTGAGTACATGGATGCGATCACGACCTTTCTCGCCTCCCACGGTATCCACCACGAGACGTCCGCGCCCTACACACCCGCCCAAAACGGTGTCTCCGAGCGGTGGAACCGTACCATGGCCGACGCCGTCCATACCATGCGGGTCAAGTTTGGTCTCTCCGGTGGTTTCTACTTTGAAGCCATGGCCTACATGACATGGGTCTAGAACCGGATTCCCCACGGTCCCCTTCCCCGCCAGTCCACGCCATACCAGCATTGGTGCAGTCAACGCGGTGACCTCTGCCTGGCTTGCATCTGGGGCTGCGTGGCCATTGTGTCGCTGCCCATCACGCAGTAGGACGGCAAGCTCGAACCCCGCGGACGTCCCTGCACCTTCTTGGTGTCTCTCGTCAGTCCAAGGCCGGGCACTTCTGGGATCCATCTCGGCACTGCATCGTCAAATCTTGCAATGCCCTCTTCTTTGAGGACCTATTTCCCCGCGACCTCATTCGCTCCGGCTCGTCCGTGTCCTTCCCATCGGGTGGGGGAGTGGTGAGTCTGTCTGCTGTCCTACCGCATCCGGGCGACACATCACTCAGTCCCTCTGATTCGGTAGCCTCGGTCGCATCCTCTGGCCCCTCCGGGCCCACAGCCTCTCTCGCGCCTACTAGCCCTCCCAGGATATGCGGCCTTCAACGCAGCACCGATGTCCTCGCACTGTTCGTCAGTTCGGGAGGCTAGACCTTCGCTGCTGTTCTGGTCTATGTGGACGATCTCCTCATCGTGTCGCCAGACACGTGTGCCATCCATTGTGTCAAGGACTTGCTGCACGCCATCTACCAGATGAAGGATCTTGGATTCGCACGAGTCTTCCTGGGCATGGAGCTCAACCATGATCACTCCCAAGGCATCCTACATGTCCACCAAGCTGCCTATGTACGGACTCTGACCACTCGCTTCACCAAGGACCGGCCACTCGTCCTGAGCGCATCTTTACCCATGTCACCTGATGGCCAGGTGAAGCTGAAGGGTCCTAACCCAGCTGTTGTGGGGGAGCCAGTCGACGTGACCACATAACTGAGAGTCATCGGGTCACTCATGTTCTTTGCGACGACGACGCGTCCAAACATCGCGTTCGCCGTCAACCTCCTGGCCCAGTTTTCAGAGGAGCAGTGTCACCTCCACTTTGAGGGCGCGATCCGAGTACTGCGCTATGTCGTCTCAACTCCTTGGCGAGGTCTCATGTTCCGCCGCTAGCCGTCTGTTGTCGCGGTAGGCTACACCGATAGTGACTGGGCCGGCAGTCCGGACGGTAAGAGTCGCACAGGCTGGATCTTTCTGATTGGCGGCACAGTTGTGTCCTGGCGCAGTGGCAAGCAGGGGTGCATGGCACGCAGCACTGCTAAGGCTGAGTATTTGGTCCTTGGCTCAGGCACATGTGAGAGTGTGTGGTTGCGTCGTCTGTTGTCCGAGTTGCATTTGTCTATTGCATCCATCACGTTGCATGGTGACAATGAGAGTGCCATGGCCATCGCCGACAATGATGGCGTGCATCACACACGCACAAAGCACATGAATGTTGAGTATCACTATGTGTGTTCGTTGTTGCATGACGGTAGCATCACATCGTGTTGATTGAGACAGCACGGCAGCTGGCTGACTTCTTGACCAAGGCACTGAAGTGTGACTCGTTCAAGAAGGCTGTGATTTCGGTCGGCGTGCGTCCATGAGTGGCTTTCTTTGTCCCTGCCTGCGTCTTTGCGTGCCCTACGGGCGTATGGTTGTTGACTGTGTCTCTGCCCGCACATGTGTACTATGCCTGTGAGTCATGGACCGGGAGGGCTAGCGAGTGCGATTGGGACTGCTGGCTCGGAGGAGCCAAAGGATGCTGCCGGGGCTACCGGCTCAGAGGGACAGAGTGATGTGTTGCCCGGAAGCGGTAGGACGGAGGACGGACTCACCACTGAATGAGAAACAATTGGAGACCCCTCCAAGTTCTACCTCCCTCGCAGCTCTGTAGAGCTTGTTACTCAGCTAACAACCCAATTAGAAAATAGACCTAGACCTTTTTTCTGGCACGCAGTGTTTTCTCGGTGACCCCTGCCAGACGGCCGACTGCCCAAAACCTGAGCGTCGTTCGTTTTGCCTGAAAACTTTACCACACCATAATACCGATGTTGCAAATGCAGTCATGCAGTCAAAGACAGCTGGAAAAATAGCAGCAAACAGTTATGGCTGCCCGAACCCACGTAGTGCCCATGATGGTCCATGATGCCAAATAGTGGCACACAACACGAGACATGGACCCTAGGTAGAGCATGACGCTGCGGACGCAATGGTACTGTTAGATCCAGTGCTGGACACATGCGGATAGCATCTGCGGTGGCAGTGAGAGCTTGCAGCCCGACCGCCGAGGAGGCTTGCCGATGGAGCTGAGCACGTTTCTGCAGAGAGGAGGCTCCAGTCACGTGTGAGTAGGCCTCAGCGTGTGTTGCCTCCACCGAACGACACTCCAGTAGCGTTGAGTCTCGCCCTCTGTCATGTTCACGTTGATGTACACAAGCCGGGAGGACACAACAGAGCACAATGAGAGATGCACAAAAACCAATTGCGAGTAGCTGTAGTAGTAATGGTGGTGGACAGTTGTCGCATCAACAGTAGAAGTAGTAGTAGTAGAAGCGGCGGCATGCAGCTATAGTTGTAGTGACAGCGAGCAGTAGTCAGAGTAGCATCTGCAACAATAGTAGCAGAGGCCAGCAGCTACAACAGTAGTGGCGGGCACTAGCCACAGTACCAGCAACAATAGTGGTCGCGAGCTGTTGTACACACCCTCCGTAGCCATAGCAATAGCAGCACGTACACAAAGGGAAATCATAGTAGTAGTAGTAGCCACTGATGCTGCCCCCATCACAATCATCGGGAAGCCGCTTTGTAGCTTCCCGTTACAAGCAAGCTCGCCGTCGGGGGAGCAAGCAGTGGAGTTTGTTGTCGGCCAGGAAACCGATCAGCAAGCCCATCTTTCAATGAGCTCCTCTGATCAACAAGCTTGCCTCGAGGGTCAAGCTCACTTGTAAGACAAAGAAAAAGAAAAGGGAAGAGGAGGAACATTGGGGAGAGGGCACCCAAGAAAAAGGGGGCACCCGAGGAAATCCCGAGTGGGCTCCTTGAGAAATCATTGGGACATTCAGTTTATCCAAAAAAAACAAAGAAAGGGACGGCGGCCACAGTAGCAGCAACAACCATGTAAAACACGACGGTAGTAGCAGTAGCAAAGGGGTGGCTGGAGGCCACAACCGTCGATTGATGAAGACGACCGGTGTAGTAGCAATAATCGTAGCCATATCAGCACCACCACTAGCGGTACGAGGCACAAAAGGTGGCAAGGACCATCGCCGTTGGCGTTTTGGGGGTGGCTGCAAGCAGCAGTGACAAGGACAACAACACCACCAAAAGCGGCACGAGGTCTCATTTTACGATAGTAGCGTAACAACCTTGTAGCATTCACACAACGACGCACCACTAGTCTGGTAGTGGCCATCCTTGTGAAGGCGTTGCCGTATGTCTGAGAGACTATGATTTGACCACCCACCTTCCCTTGTGGCCTTGTGCCAATGGGAGCGAGTGTCTTGCACACTCACCCACACAGGATTTGGAGATGAGCACATTAGTGTGGCTGGAGGGGGCAGGTGGCACCATGGCTGGCGCCGGCACTACACGTATGGCAGGCGCAGCGACCGCATTGGCAATTGTAGCTGTGGCACACGCCTCTCGCATCTAATGGTTTTGACTGCTACATCTGCGGTGCCCGATTGAGAGAGTAGGGGAAACTCCCTCAAGTGCTGATAGTGTAGGAGAGGGGGTCTAGAGGTACCCAACGCAACTGACGGCACTTAATTTGAGTAAGAGACAGCGAAGAAAGCACATGAGAAAGTGAGAAGTTAGGTGACAAAATGAGCGAGCCGGGGCTATCCCCTCCCACCTCGCCTACCAAGCGTGCGCCCAATGCACAACGCACCGTTTGGTCAAGGAGAACAGAAAAGCAAGAACAATAAATGGTCAAGGTCCCAACCAAGGGTCCAAACGGACTTGGGGCCCGTACGGGTTGCTTGGCTGTCCGAACGACGAGCCGAAAGAAGCATCAGGAGCAGAATGAGGAGAGCTACAAATGTACACAAAGAAATGAGAGGAAGGGGATCATCGGAAAAATAGCCCCGGAGAGTTGGTCACCGAAAAAATTCTTGGAGGCACGTGGGAGAGTGAAGAAGGACGCAGGGGCTGTCGTGGCGGCAGTTGACCCTTGTAGTGAGCCTGTGTGTGAAAGGCGTTAATTCCAGAGGCCAGCAGGAATGACACACCAACACTCCCCCATGGCACACAGAGGCCAAACGCCATTGGCACATAAGAGGTGAGCATGCGGGACAACACGGGACAATGAGACGGCGGAGTGCACATAGACGCGAGAACAGACGGTGGGAAAGGCAGCCACACATCAGCCAGGTGTCACAGGCAGAGACATCAAGCCGATAGCATGCGCCGTGGTCTTGAACTTCCCACTACAGAGCGCCTTTGTGAGGAAGTCAGCGCGCTGTTGGCGCATGTCAACCCTAATCAGACAAACCTTGCCAGATGCCATGCGCTCATGCACAAAGTGATGCTTGATGTTGATGTGCTTTGTGCATGTGTGGTGCATGCCGTCGTGCTCTATGATGCAGCGCATGCTCTCGTTGTCGCAGCAAAGCGTGATTCAGCGGATGGGCTGGTGTAGCTGTTGCATGAGGAAGCACGATCAGATGCTCTCACAGACCCCAGCTCCCAAGGCGACGTACTCGGCTTCAGTTGAGCTGTGTGCGACACAACCCTCCTTTCCACTCTTCAAAGAGACTGCAGTGCCGTCGATGAGGAAAATGTACCCCGAGCGACTGCGCGCATCCCCGTCTTGCGCCCAGTCACTGTCCATGTACCCATCAACGATGACGGAGGGGTGCACACGAAAGCACCCACCCAAACAAGGAGTGGACTTGCCGTAGCAGATGACCCGCAAGGCCGCCTCGAGATGGAGGCGGCACGGGGACTGCAAAAACTATGACAAAAATTTCACGGCAAATGTAGCATCTGCATGTGTGGTAGTGCCGAGGAACATCAGGGACCCAATCACCTGAAGGTAGGTGGTGATGTCAACCAGCTCCCCCAGGCAAGCTGTACCCACCGCCTTGAGGAGCCTCCGCCCAGCGGGTGTCATAGGCACCGAGGCGTGGGGAACGGTAGCCAAGAGGTAGGCAAAATGCTCTCCCAGCGTTCGCACATGCCCTGCATGGTGCACAGAAAGCACCCGACGAGAGCGGTCATGCTCGATCTCCATGTTGAGAAAGACACAGACAGGCCTGAGATCATTCATCTTCTCCGAGATTGGAGGAGAGCCTTCATAGCCTGGACAGGCGCAGGACCTGGGGAGGTAAACAAAAGATCATCCACGTAGACGAGAATGGTTAGAAAGGGTACATTGGGAGTGCTCACGAAAAGAGCGGGGTCAAATGGGCTACGACGATACCCACCACACTCAAGGGTGGCAGAGATCTTGCGGTTCGAGCAGCGTGGAGATGTTTTGAGCCCATACAAGGCCTTGCGCAAATGCCAGATCTTGTTCGTCCCATCCTCAAAGCCTGGAGGCTGCACCACGTAGAGCTCCTCATCGAGGTGGCCGTGCAAGAACGCGTTGTTGACGTCCATCTGGTGGAGCTCCCAATCATGTTGAGCCACCTGACTGAACAGTACCTTGGCAGTGGTGTACTTCCCCACAGCGGTGAAGGTGGCATCAAATTCCACGCCAGGCACTTGGGAAAAACCCTTAGCGGTCAGGCAAGCCTTGTACCGCTCAATGGAACCATCAAGCCGGTGTTTGCAGCGGAGAACCCACTTGGCCAAGATGGCCTTACGATTGGGTGGCAGATCCAACTTGTTGTAGACACCATGTGCCACAATGGCATCGAGCTCCTCACGCATGGCCTCTTCCCACAGGGATGAGTCCGGAGCAGAGCGAGCCTGGGTCATAGTGGCTGGCTCAGGCAAGAGAGCACTGGAGCCGCGCGTAGGGCAAACAGTGGCCACGGAGGCCCTAGACGCAAGAGGAACCGACTCGCCCGCCGCGACAGCACAAAAAAACTCCTCGGCTATGAGAGAATAGCCAAGCGTTGTGTTGGGCTGGACCACAGCGGCAGCCAGCCCGAGGGCATCAAGCTTGGTGCCCGGAGTGGTGGCATCTGCCTAGACAGGCAGACGAGCGGACTGGGTCCACACAGACTGAGGCTGTGATGATGACAAGAGAGGCCGAAGATGACCACCAGGGACCCGAAGGTATGGGGTAGGGACAACAGAGGGGAAGGGTGCAACCGGGTCCACGGTCAGAGGGATCTGTGTGCGTGCAGGCGGCAATGCAGATGGAGAGGACGCTGTAGGTGATGCCACAAGTGATGGAACGGGTGATGCTGAGGACAGGAGGCAAGCGGAGAGGATGAGGTTGCAAGTGATGGTGTAGGTAGGGACACAGACCCAGACGATGATGGTGACGTGGACATCGGCACAGATACAGGTGTTGAGAAAAGGGACTCCACCGGTGGCGATACAGCAGACACAGGAGGTGGCACTGATGCAGGTTGAGGCACAGCCGACGCAAGATGAACCACGAAGGGAGACAGACTACCCTAAGGCCATCCGGCGCAAGAGGTTTTTGCAACGAGAGAGTAAGGGGCCAGGGTGTGAGCGCGCTGGATCACATCACGATTGAACTTGTTTTAAAGAAAGAGAGCCTCGCGAGACTCAATGACGCGTCGAGAGTCAGGGTCCCAAAAGTGCCAGGCCTTAGACCAAGGTGAGATGCTGAGGAACAGGGAAACAGGGCCGCGAGGGGACAGTTTCCCATTGCGCTGATCCTCAGGGAGCCAGACAGCAGCAACACTACCCCAGATGCAAGCGAGGCGCAAGTCAGCGCGACAACCAGACCAACGCTCATAGGGGGTGATGTGATATGGCAGCGGTCCGTGGGGAACATGGTTCCACACCTAGGTCATGTACTTCATGGCCTTATAGGTGAAGGCCTCGGACAGGCCAGGCTCATCCAACATAGTCTGAACCCCATCAGCCAGAGTACGATTCTAGCACTCAGAGACGCCATACTACTGAGGAGTGTATGGGGTGGACGACTCGAAACGCACACCTACGGACTCAAGAATCTGAAGATTGTGACCAATGAACTTGCCACCACGATCAGAGCAAAACACTTGTAGCTTGCGCTAAGCCCGCTCAGCCTGGACAAGCCATGCCTGGATCATGGGGCTGACATCACGTTTCAGACGGAGGGGGTAAATCCAGCAAAAACGAGAATAGTCGTCGGTCAAACAGAGGACATAACGACTGCCCCCGAGGAACTCGACTAGAAACGGACCCATGACATCAGCATGGACGAGAGCAAGGGGCTCATGGGTACGAGACGTAGACACAAGAAAGGGAGAGCGATGCATTTTTCCCCGGGCACAGTCCAGGCAGTCTGCTGTGCAAGGAGCAGGGAAGGAAGAAGAATCGAGACCGGTGGCAGGCTGATGACACATCAGGTTGTGAATTGCAGCGGTAGTCACGTAACAGAGAGGGCGGTGTAGTAGGCGTGCATGCTCAGGCAAGAGTGAAGGGGAAACATGCACGTGAGCGTGAGCGGTGGCAGACAGACTTGGTGCGAAAAGTGGCACATGGTACAACCTCTCACAGTGAATGCCATGAAGCATGATGCGTCTAGATGACTGCTAGGACACAGTGCCAAAGCCACGAGACGCAACGAAATCCATACCCTGATCGTCCAAGGTGGACACAAAGAGCAGACTAAGCTCTAGGGCAGGCACGTACAACACATCAGGCAGAAAAATGTCACCAGAGGGACCAACAAACCGAAAAACACCCACGCCTTGAAAAGGTTATATCTGGCCGGAGCCAGTGCGAATGAAGAGAACATTCCCAACCGGCCCCAACGACATAAACGCAGAGTGCAACGACGTAATGTGATGTGTGGTGCCCAAGTCGATGATCCAGAAATCACGCGACACACGAGCAGACAAGAACAGATGACAAACGACAACACAACCAAGGTACTCAGGAGAGGATAGTGACTGACCGCAGGCTGTCGAGAGACGAGGAAACGACACATGCTCCCAACCCTCAACCCTCGCGGCGGCAACTGGTGGACCCCCATTGACGTTTCCCGTAGGGATCCATCCAAATCACACTAGTGACCTCCAGACCCGACAGCCGTACTCACACCACAAGGTGCAGGAGGTCGAGGCGGATGGGGCGTGCTCACCCGTGACTCCCAGAGAGAAGGTGGATGAGATGCTGGTACAGCGAGCGGAGCTGGAGCATAGGCAGCAGAAGGTGGCACGTGGATCCACACTGGAGGGGCATAGAAAGCCGATGGTGGCCCGTAGAACGATGGGGCCCAGTGGGGTGGGGCCCAAGCGACTCCAGGAGGTGGCAGTGCAGGTGCTGCCATGCCACCGAAGAAACGATGGTGAAGGGTCAACTACAACAGGTCTCCTGAAGTACTGGGACAAGACCCGGTATACCCAGGTCTCGACCAAGGAAGGGCGGAAAGCGAGAGCTGGAAAGTAGAGCCCTAGTGGTCTCCCGAGGCACCGGGACAATACCTTAGATGCCCGGATCTCGACCACAAAGAAAACTAAAACAATAAAAATTAAAATTAACAAGATAAAATTGGAGCCGAGGAAGGACAGGAAGGATTCAACGCCCCCTCCTTTTGTTTTTCTTTGATGGTTTCACATGAGGGGAGCCGGGTCCTCCGACGCCCCTATTTTTCTTTTCGGTTTGGGGTTGGGGTTGGATCACTCGAGCTGGCCTCGCAACGGGCTGGCAGCTCGAGTGACGGCCGTTTCTCCCGCGCCTGTCGGTGCGCGTGGTTCTGACGGCAGCTACGTGTGCTGCTATGCCTGCTGCTTCGGCTGCAGTCGCAAATGCAGCCAACCGCAGCCCTGTCGGTGGATCTGGCTACAGCGTGGACTCCAGCGCCGAAGTCAGTCTGGCACTGGACGCACTTGGGCCTGTACCTTAGACTGCAGATCCGACTATGAGGTTGGTCAGAATTCAACCGGTGGCCCGTTGAAACACGAAAGGCGGGAGAAATTTTGTAAAACTGTTGATGCGGACGTACGAGATGGGCTCGTTTGTACATCCAAGCTTTCAGATGGCTTAGATGACGAGCCCGCGCTTCCCATCGGCCGTGGTCCGATGGCCTGTCTTGTGGTCCGGTGGCCATCCCTCTGGTCCTCCTCCCTGGTTGTGCCCAGCGGAGCCCACCCTGCACATGGGGAGGGTGGGCGCCGATGTGCTCCAGCCCACTCGACTCCGGCCTGGTCGATGGACAGGGGCGGACTTGGCGGGATTGCATGAAGGCATCGCTGTGAGTCACCGTACGGAGACTTCAATCTCGTACGTCCATACCAAGCTTTTCATTAAAATTCTCCCGCCTTCCATGTTTCAACAGGCCACCGGTTGAAGTCTGGCCAACCTCTATGGCTCCAACTATAGGTCCAGGTACTGCTCTCACTGCGGTTTTGGTTGCAGCTATGACTCCAGCTATGACTGCAGCTTCACCTGCAGCTTTGATGCTGTGGCAACCGACGCAGCTACCCCTGCAGTTCCGGATGTAGCGATTGCTGCGACTGTAGGTGTAGGTGCTGCTGTTGTGACTGTGGATGTTGCTGGGAGAGCCGCAGCCGCCACTGCCACTTAGATGCTGGGTGGCTCAACAGGTGCTACTGCCGGATCTGCTCCAGTGGAAGGCAGCAGCCGATGTTGTTGCTTCTGCGACAGTGGCTGCTACCTTGGGGACACACCAAGAAAGGTGCCGCTGCCACGAAGATGCTGTGGCACCTGCAATGTAACAACATCAGAAAGATATCCGCTGCTTGTACGGTAGCGTAGAATGTCACCAGCACTGAGCGTTGCCACCGAGATGGCAGCCGCAACGCTGGACGCTACGAAAACATTTTGGCAGCATTCCGCCTCTGGCATTGCCGGAAGACTACGTGTCATGAGCCCAAAGACTAGGGCCTTCACGTTGCCACAATCTATCCGTCCCACCCAGCCCAGCCCAACCCAGCTCACGAGCCTCTGCGGCTGCTGTTGCGAGCTTTGAGGTGGAACAGGATGGAGGTTGTCTCTCAAGTTCTCTGATACCTTGAAAGAGTGGGAGAAACTCCCTCAAGTGCTGACAGTGTAGGAGAGGGGGTCTAGAGGTACCCAACGCAACTGACGGCACTTAGTTTGAGTGAGAGACAGCGAAGAAAACACATGAGAAAGTGAGAAGTTAGATGACAGAATGAGCGAGCCGGGGCTATTCCCTCCCACCTTGCCTACCAAGCGTGCGCTTAATGCGCGACGCACAGTTTGGTCAAGGAGAACAGAAGAGCAAGAACAATAAATGGTCAGGGTCCCAAGCAAGGGTCCAAACGGATCCAGGGCCCGTACGGGCTGCTTGGTTGTCCGAACAACGAGCCGAAAGAAGCAGCAGGAGCAGAATGAGGAGAGCTACAAATGTACGCTAAGAAATGAGAGAAGGGGGACCACCGAGAAAAATAGCCCTGGAGAGCTGGTCACCAAGAAAACTCTTGGAAGAGCATGGGAGAGTGCAGAAGGTCGCAAGGGCTGTCATGGCGCTCGTCGACCCTTGTAGTGTGCCTGCGTGTGAAAGGCGTTAAGTCCAGCGGCCACCAGGACTGATGCACCGACACCGATGCCATGGCTGA
>SZWC01027633.1:3360-22864 GCA_023375785.1 Penium margaritaceum | reverse complement strand
GGGTTGCCCCACCAACGAGACAACCCATATGGTTAAACCCGGCGAAAGAGGAAATTCATTTTTCTAAGTAAAAAAAACCTCTTGAGTGTCTCCACCTAAGTATAAGAGCCGAGGAGAGGTTAAAAAGGCATTGGAGCTCAACGATGTGCAAGCAACATTAGCCGATTGGCCAAAAGACATTTGACTCAAATGATATGATTTTTGGCCTTCCCCAACCGAGACAAGAGAGGTTAAAAGAATTGTTTTCGTTTTATTCGAAAATAGAAGGTCTTCAGGAGCTTAGCTATCAGAGAAATGGAAGAATGTGCCCATCATTCTTGCCAGATGAGAAATACAGGGATAAACTATTCCCAAGACATAAGCACATGTGAGAACTGTTTACCCTGCAGGTCGAGTGTTCGTCGGAGTTGGCTCGGCCTACGAGACCACCGCCATAGGAGCTCAGCATCCAGTGTTGGTAATCACCTCCAACATGGAGGGGAGAGTGTAATGAGGCCAGAGGTCACCACGTGGTATTGAAACATAAACCAACACTCCCCCGTGACCCACATCTGACCGCACTCGAACACTCATAACGACAACAAGGTCGTCACGAGAAGTGACAAACGACTGTACAGACACTAACACAACAGATCAACCAGGAGCATCACGCACGCAAGACAGACCAAGAGAATGCACTGCCGTCCTAAAGGAGTACCTACCCTGTGCCTTCATGAGGAATTGAGCTTGATATTGCCTGGTGTCGACCCATACGATCAAAACATCACCTACAGCAACACACTCACGTACAAAGTGGTGTTGAACATTGATATTGTAGCGTACGGGCCATTTTTACGGCTAAAAATGGTCGTTAAATAATTATCGGGTACTTCGGGTACTCGAGCTCAGGTTTCGAGGAGCCAAAGCCCGGAAAAAGATATCGGCTAGCGTCGAGTTCGACTCTAGGCCGGAAAATAGACCGTGGCCGGATTTGAGGAGAAAGGAGTGCCGCAATGGAAAAATCCATTGCGTCACTCCTCCTCCACTCTACTTGGTCGCTAGGGTTATGTTTCCACGTGGCTGTGCCATGTGGAACGATAGGGTTTTTAGATTGCATGTTTGCAAAGATGCCCTATGACGACCGTGTCCGCTTCGCCGAGACGCGTCTCAGCCAAAATGGCTGAGGTGGTCAGTCACTCGACCTCCTTGGACTGACTATTCTGAGGGCCTACGTTTTGGTTCCACTGTTTGTCGCAAAACGGACCACGTCCGTTACATTGGCATCGGAGCCAAACGCTTCTACGAGAGAAAAAAAGGGTGTCAGCTACATATGACCGTCGGATTTACAGATCGACAGAGAGCATTAATCGACAACGCAGTTCAGAGCCCCAAGATAAAAGGTTTAGACCGTTCGTCCAAACGCCGCCCGAGCACCACAACGATCTTCCAGAGCCGAGAAAGCCACGCAAAAAGAAGAGGGGTCACCCGGCTTGGACACCAAACGCCGCCCGAGGCGAGCTCGTGGCGTCCGCGTAGCTCATGGAGATACGTCGAGACGAGCCTCGAGCCGAAGCTCGACAGGGGAGTTGAGTGGGTAGTCTTCCTCCCTCTCGCCCCCCTCCCCTCGGCATGGCACCGACAGCGCCAAGGGGGGTGTCTCTCCACCCCCTCGGCATGGCGCCGACAGCGCCAAGGGGGATGGAAAAGGGCACGCCCCCTCTCCTCCCCCCGTCTTAAGTGCCGACGTCACGTAGGGAAGGGGAGGGGAGAGCCCCATCTCCCTTCTTCCATGGTGCCGAGAGCGCCAAGGGGAAAGAGGGGCGACTCCCCCTCTCCCCCTCGTCCATGGCACCGACCGCGCCGAGGGGGAGGAGAGGGGCAAGTTCCCCCCTCTCCCCCCTCGTCCATGGCGCCAACGACGCCGAGGGGGAGGAAAGGGACAAATTCCCCCCTCCCCCTCGTCCATGGCGCCGAAAGCGCCGAGGGGGAGGAGAAGGGCGAGCCCCTCCCTCTTCCCCTCCGCCATGGCGCCGACTGCGCCGAGGCGGAGGAGAGGGTCGAGCCCCCCTCTCCCCCTCGCCGATTGCGCCGACTGCACCAAGGGGGAGCGAGATGGACGAGCTCCCCCCCTCTCTTCCCCTCCGCCATGGCGCCGACGGCGCCATTGGGGAGGAGGCGGGACGTTCCCCCTCCCCCCCCCCGCGTGGGCCGACGACCCATGAGGGAGGAGAGGGGGCGTCTTCCCTCTCTCCTCCCTCCCCCACACGTGGCGGACGGCCGTTGGGGACGGGAGGAGAGGCGTGCCTCGCTCTCCCTCCCCCCCCTCACGCGAGCCGAAAGCTCAAGGGGGAGGGGAGGAGGTAGACCCCCCTCCCACTCCTCTCACGAGGGCCGGCAGCCCGGGTGGGAGGCGAGGGGGGAACCTCCCTCTTCGCCCCACTCAGGAGGGCCGATAGCCCAATGGAGAGGAGGAGAGGAAGGTTCCTCTCTCCTTTCACCTCGCTCAGGGCGCATGTCCCGAGACGTGCAAAAAAAAGACAAGAATTGTGATGCGATACCTACGTATGTCCCTGCTAGTGGCGTAGCCGGTTGCGAGTGCAATCGAACTTGTAATGGAGCATGTTCGATTCCCAAGAAAACGCTTTTTCCCCAACAATGTTTGTTTTTGGACCCGGCCGGTCCAATACAAATTGGAGGACAGTTCCTCCGTTTGGCGACCATTTTGGGCACTGTAAAATGCAGTTTGAAGCTTCGACAGAGCTCCAAATTTTCGTGAAACGAAAATATTCTTCAACAAAAATCTCTAAGCGCCACAAGCGCAAGAGGCGAGGACGATTTCCTCGGTTGAACCCGACGTTTGGCCTTGTTCGCTGTGGGTTGACCGCCATAAAAAGCGGCAAGGGGCTTCGTCTGAGCTTCACAATATTTTGAAAAGTTCTCAAATATTGTTCTACAATATTTTCCTGTTCATGGAAAATGGGAAGACCGACAGTTATCCCAACACCACCGGGTGACGCTTGGAAGATTCCAAGCATTGAACAAAAAAAACAAAAAAAAACAAGGGACACTTGATATGCCAGAATCATGTTAATTTTTCATGAATCATCAAGTTGAGGGATTCTATGTTAACCGCTTTCAAAAACATTTGAAACAATGAAAAAAATTGTGGTCGTACCCGTGTGTGGTCAAGTTGACCATGGGTTTCGACGCAAAATCTAAGAGCTCAAGTGGAGATCGTTCAAAAATCAATGGTCCTGGTTTTTTTTTTTTCTGCTCCATTCTGAAGCACAAAAAGGAGGAAAACCGACAGTTTCCCATGTCCTGAACGAAATTCACTTGGACATGCTTCAACGACAAAATTTTAGCACCGACAGTGCCTAATTTTTTGTGGATCAACCTCAAAGTTTGGGGTATTTTGTGAGAAAACCCGAAAGGGCTGACCTTCCAAAGCCACGACATGGCTCAACGCGGGTCGTACATGCGTTAAACAAATTTCTTTACACAAAACGACAACTACAACATGCACAAGGTTGCAGAACCACAATGGTGACATGTATCGACGAATTCTCGATGAGAACGATGAAAGCACCGAACGTGCTACGACCACTCGACGACTCACCTACTCGTCGCAACAATACGAAATGTGCAGACTGCACAAAATGAGTGTCGATTGCACAGTTACACGGACGTCAATAACATCATTGGTGTAAGTGCCGATTGCACTACGAGCAATAGCCAAAGTGCTAGTTGTAGAAACGTTGTCGGTGTCGAACACACCACTAAAAAAAAGTTCCAGTTGCACTTTAATCACGGATGCCGAAAGCATCCGTGATGCTAGTGCCGAATGCACTGCTCGTGGTCTACGGAGATGTGACCAAAACAAATGCCGATTTCGTATCCACGTGGGTGTCGATTGTACCAAGGATGCTGCGGTCGGTTATTTGTGAGTGGATTGTGAGTGTTCCAATCGCACGCAACACACACACACACACACACGACAGTGGAAATCCACACGTGATGGTCGATTGACAAGTGTCGGTTGCACTTGGAATATAAAAAACATGGAAAATGCAATCGTAGCATTCACGCGACTGCCGAACGCACAATTAACATGGTATTGAATGCATGGCCGATGAGTGCGTCAATTAAATTGTTGACACGAGTGTCGAATGCACCATTGTCATAAACATCGATTGTACAATTGACAAGATGCGGGTTGCACTTTTGTCGTGGATGCCGAATGCACCACTGATGTGAGTGCGAATGCATTATGGCTATGAGTTCTGATTGGACTAGCTATGCTAGTGTTGATGGTACAACACATGTTAAAACATGCCGATTGCAACGATAACATGGGTGTCGATCGCACCCCGTTGTATCAACTAGCAAGAACTATCCAAATCATTGCCTCGTCATGCTAGCTTGCGATAGACCACCAAACAAAAGCATACAATCTATGCGCGGGGTGGTTCTATGGGCAAGTGCGTCAAACGTGACATTCGAAGTGCTGGAAATATGTCGTCTGACGACGTCAAGGATGGTCATACTGAAGAATTCTTCAAATGGAGAATCATCAGGCATGTCCGGAAACAATCATGGATCCCTGTGGTGATCAAATGTATGCCCAAATGGCATAACGCAGCGGTCTCGGTCGTCACCGACAGTGGCAATCATTGGCGATCACTTCGCCCTGCCGAGAGCAGTATGTAAAGGTACTTCCGAAAGAAGTACGAACCAAATTCTAACGGATAAATCATGTGTGACGAGGACGATTTCCTCAATTTGGACCATGCAAAAGGTGGACGACCTCCTCCATATCCATTGGTGGAACGTGCTACAAAAGCCCAGTCGGTTTAGCCGAGTTCCAAAACATTCACGGCTTGCATGACTGTAGGAGGTCAAAGCACATGACCAAGTGCTGGAGAAAACCCTCTTTCCAGTGGGCCAAAGTATGCGATTCATACCATGGTACTTCACCTACATGAAATTGGGTACATGGCAAGCATGAAATACGTGCACGACATGCACAAAATCCTTATCCACTAACTGGTGGTGCGTTGAACACGATATTAAGTTATGGATATGTGGGACGGACGAATGATCACAACGGTTTTGTGACAATAGAACAAGCTGACGATATCAGTTGATGTCTTGGATAAACATAGCGACACCATTTCACCAAACAAGTAGTTTGGTGGGCGCAAAACGTGTGCTACGAAAATCGCATTTTCCATTGCGCTACAATGTTCAAAGGCAAATGTGATCGTTTTACGACCAAGTCCACATCATGACTATGTCATGAGATGTGAAATGGACCTGGTCTGTTTAGCACACCGGCTTCAATCCTTGAGGATTGACATTGTGCTACCTGTACACCGTGTGTACTGGATGCATCTGTACCTTTTGGAGGTTCTGTGCATCATCAGTCATAGCCGATAGAAACATCGGTCCATGATTGAACACGTCAAGGATGATACGCTTGAATAAATTCTCAGTGGCAAAACCATTGACACCCTCTCACTCGGTGAGTGATAGATACAAGTCGGAGTACCCGAACGGTACCGACGATAAAAAGGTACATGAGTGTACCAACAACCATGTTCAAAAGACAAGGATACTTGTGAGTCGGGGTTGTAAATGCACCAGAGAGGGACAGAGACTCTTCTATGGGTCCTGAACCGCTTAAGATGCCACAGTGCGGTGGTCGAAAACTGCAAGAGTCACTCTCTTGCGTATGACAAGATTGACTGAATGTCAAAAGTGAACAAATTTGAAGGCGACACCTTCAGTCTATCATCACTCGGTGAGTGACCATGTCATGGACATTGATAGACAAAAGTACGTGAACCGATGTCCATGAAATAAATTCATCCACAGTTTGGTGATAATCTATCTCAGAGAAGATGAGCGACAATCATTTTCTACTAATGGTGCTCCAGAGAACTATGACGATCTCATAGATTTCTACAAAAAACTACGACATAGTTGAGATCACGTCAAGGTCTAAGTTTTGCGATCAAAGCTTATGACCGTGGAGAAAATCTATAAGCCGATAGCTTTAAGCTAACAGTGTGTTAGCACCTACATCTTGGTGGTCCGACCGACCACATAACGAGTCATAATCAACATTGAGGCAAAATAATGACAAGTGTGTCATAACTAAATGTTGAGATGAGGACTCTTCAAGATGGACCTTGAGAAAAAAAATTGTCATCAGATTCTTTTGATGTTTGGAGAGACATCTCAAAGTTGAGAGCATCGTGACACGGTACACTATTCGTGCACGTCAAGCTCTTCGAATATCATGTGGTTAGATTCCGATCATACCAAAAGCATAGTGTAGCATCGGCTATCCAATTTGTTGGAAACCAAATCAAAACCAATCGCCAAGAGAGATCATAGCGATTACGGTGTAGTCAAACCCCACTTTGATGACCCGGAAGGTCACGGTAAAGCGACTGAACTCCCTTGGCTCTGGAGATGGTTCAATTGAAGTATATTGCCGAATGTAAGTACAATATGTTTTGGATGTCACTGCGGTGGTATCCACAACGGTGGTTGTTTTTCGGATGTGTTCGATGAGGGCGATCCCCTCTACAAGTGCCTTGGGTGAGGCATATGAAAAACACTCCGTTGATTGGAAGTACCGAATGTACAGAACAGAAGACATTGAACAACATGTTTTGTCGTGACTTGGCAAAAAGAAACCGCGACGGGTTCCCAAGTGGAAACTTTGGATGTGATGACATAAGTCCGAAAGATTTAGGAACTAGTTCTTCCAGGATAACTGGATGTGATTTGGAAGTGTTCAATCACAATCACACGGAATTGACACCCGAAAGGTGTTTTTTCTAACTTGTGATGTAATGATTGCGATCATGGTACACCCGTTTGGTGAATACCATACGATGAACACTTCGTTTGTGGATAGAATCCATGGTCGTTGAGATCAGTCATCTCAGCTAACCTAGTTCAAAAGCAATGTGCTTTTGACAGGGACGTGAGCGGCAGCCTACGGTACCCATTTCAGACATAAATGAGGGGATGATGGTTGAGACCAAGATCATCTAGGTCGGAGCATTGTCCTGTCTAGTGATGGACTTTGACGGCAGTTGCGCATGCCAGACGACCAATGCCGCCTCATTCAAAGATGAGTGCAATCTTTGAACGGAAAAACAGGTGTGCTCAGCAACCATGTCTTAGGATCTTGGTGCCTCCCAACCCTAAGATGAAGCTAGCATGCGAGTCGCATGGGCTTGGTGGAGCTTGGTTGAGTTCAGCCAACCAACCCGCAGGTGCTGAAAGAGGTCTAGTAGACCTACGCGTGGTCATCAATACGTGGTTGCAAACCGAGAGGATCGATACCATCTTGGATTGCACGTTTTGATAATGTTACGGGGAGGTACCACCTCGGCAACAACCCCTCGGAAGAGAACATGTCCGAACGACATGGAAAGTGTTGTGTGGACCTCGACAGTTTTCGCGGGGACGCCCGGTGAATTGGTCGCAGGGACGCTCCTTGCAAAGGAGGAGGAGGCGTCACCATAACTGCTTGTTGAACACGTACCACACACAATGTGGGGAATTTATCTTATGGACCCTCTTCCAAACTGGCAGGAAATTGTTAACAATGTACACCCCAAAAGGCATCGACTATGCCACTGATACACACGTGTGATGAGTCTTCGGTGAAGACTCACCAACACTTGTGAAGATCGTACAAGGATCGTACGTGTCTCATCTTGGTAAGAGCCTAGGATCACGCGATCAACACTAGATGTTGTACGCGAATGATCAGACTCACAAAAACCACTGGTATGTGGTTGATTGTGCGTGAACGTGACGCAACCGTGTTGCGGATGACAAGAGTTCACATATGTGATCTTGTTTGCATTTCTTGCTGTTTGATTTACATCATGAAGTATGCGATGATCAATCCTCCGTGAGCAAAGACGAACCGGGACGGTTCGAAGCAAAGGGGGAGGAATGTAGCGTACGGACCATTTTTACGGCTAAAAATGGTCGTTAAATAATTATTGGGCACTTCGAGGCTTAGGTTTCGAGGAGCCAAAGCCCGGGAAAAGATATGAGCTAGAGTCGAGTTCAATTCTAGCCCGGAAAATAGACCGTGGCCGGATTTGAGGAGAAAGGAGTGCCACGATGGAAAAATCCATCGCGTCACTCCTCCTCCACTCTACTTGGTCGCCAGGGTTCTGTTTCCACGTGGCCGTGCCACGTGGAACGATAGGGTTTTGACATTGCATGTTTGCAAAGATGCCCTATGACGACCAAGTCCGCTTCGCCGAGACGCGTCGCAGGCAAAATGGCTGAGGCGGTCAGTCACTCGGCCTCCTTGGACTGACTATTCTGAGGGCCTTCGTTTTGGTTCCACAGTTTGTCGCAAAACAGACCACGTCCGTTACAGATATGCTCCGTGTGAGTGTGATGCATGCCATCCTCTTCAGTAATAGCTTTTATGCTTTGGTTGTCGCATCGTAAAGTGATGTAGCAGATGGGAACACACAGTTGCTGTAGCAAGCGACATAGCCAAACTCTCCCACAAGTCCTTTTACCAAGAGCAACATACTCAACCTCACTCAAGCAGCGTGCCACACAACCTTGTTTGCCGCTTTCCCACGAGATAGCTGCCCCACCGACATGGAAGATATAACATGTCCGACTGGGAGCATCCACATAATTGGAAATGATTTAGGGAATGTAAGCCCATGCAAAAACGAACATGAGCTATGTGTGTGAGTGCAATGCAAAACGAAAAAAAATGGCAAAGTCTAGAACGCATAATATGAAAGAACAAGGAGAGTTTACACATTGGTCCCTAGTGGGCTTATGTAGGGGCGCCGACAGCTAGCCGCACTGGGCCCTGTCACCCCCGCTGAACCTAAACGAGTCAGCGGGGAGAACACAATACATACACCACAAGAACACCAAACGTGGTCTCCTCGAGGCACCGGAACAACTCTCCGAGTGCCCGGGTCTCGACCACCGGGAAAGTACGAGCAGTGCTAGAAAAACTCAAAATCAGCGTCTTGACATAAAAAACGGCTTTCCGAACATCGGAAGCCCTACTACAACCATCAAGTCTCCTCGTTGCACTGGTAGAGTCCACCGGGTGCACGGGTCTCAACCCACCGAGAAAACTCTCCTAGCTCCCGACAAGCCCACAGGGCTGCCAGAACGCATCGATCGCGTCTCGCTCGCGCTGTCGTAGGTGCTGGAGAAGTCTCGGTATAGTCTGGAGGCCCGTCGTGTTGTCACACCCTCCTCTACCATATACCTCCAACGTGGGTACATGGATAATCCATCGGCGTCAGTTGTGACGGGTGGAAGCCACACAAACCAACACTCTCCTTGGTTGACATAGCCCTCCACGCAAGAACAAATGAACGAAGGCATGAAACAACAATGTATGCCAAACCACAATGTGCACCCGTCAACCACACACACATATACAACTGCTGCCCATCTAAGGTCTCCTCACGACACTGGCACATCATACCACGTGTCTGGGTCTAGACCATGAGAAGAGTCATGCACATGCACAGAAACCAGTGTAATGCACACCATACACATGTCAGGCGGCAAGAGGGTCTCCTTGTGACACTGGCAGTACCAATGCCCGGGTCTCGACCACTACGAGAAATCCAACAGGTGTCTGTGTGCCGACCACAATAGCATCATCAATCAACACATAAGATCATAGGGGATCTCCTAGTAACACGGGTGTACCTTACCACGTGTCCGGGTCTCGACCACTATGAGCAAACCAGCTGGCATGCACATGCCACACGTAGTATGGCCACACACCAAGACACACGGCCCCATGGTCTCCTCATGATAGTGGTGCAACCGACCAAGTGTCTGGGTCTCGACCAACAGAGTGCGAATGTAGTATGCTCATAGCAGAGCATGGACCCCTCGTCGTGCATCTCCCATAACATCGCGTCAGGTCGAGGTCCACACAACACTCCTCTTGGCAGATGAACCTGGCGGCGATGTCCTCGATGGAGATGCTAAAGCCGTAGCTGAACAGATCCTGGGCGATGAATAATGTAGTCTCTCCATCGTGTAGAGATAACTCCCTAGGTCATGTACGAGTTGGCTCCCTCCCTCACAGACGAAGTGGTGTCTCCAGCTACGACTCCTCACGTTGCAACTGCATCACCTGGAGTGTACCATTCCTCGCGTGACTGCCAAGGGTCCCAACTCACAGTCTCTCCTCTCTCCGTTCTACCGCATTGCATCTGTATACGCTGGAGGAAAGGGAATGGGCGAGCATGGATGAAGTGGCGGAGCTGGCATCCGATGCGAGATAGAGCACCCCGAGGCATAGGGGTGTACGGCTAGAAGAGGAGAGTTGGAGCGACGAACCGGATCACCACTCATGGACAAAGGTGACCATGGAGCAGCTGAGTCAGGTAGATGAAGGTACGTGATTTGGCTCAGGCGCATGTGAGAGTGTGTGATTGCGTCGTCTGTTGTCCGAGTTGCATTGGTCCGTCGCATCCATCACGTTGCATTGTGATAATGAGAGTGCTATGGCCATCGCCGACAATGATGGCGTGCATCACACACGCACAAAGTACATCAACGTTGAGTATCAGTATGTGCGTTCGTTGTTGCATGACAGAAGCATCAGCATGGTGTGGGCTGAGACAGCACGACAGCTGGCTGACTTCTTGACCAAGGCACTGAAGCGCGACTCGTTCAAGAAGGCTGTCAGTTCGGTTGGCGCGGGTCCGTGAGTGGCTCTCTTTGTCTCTGCCTGCGTCTCTGTGTGCCCTGGGGGAGTATGGTTGCTGACTGTGTCTCTGGCCGCACATGTGCACTACGCCTGTGAGTCGTGGGGGAGTTCTGGTTTTTTTGCGCATCTCTCATTGTGCTCTGTTGTGTCCTCCCGGCTTGTGTACATCGGTGTGCAGATGACTGACGACGAGACTTGACGCTGTTGGAGTGTCGTCCGGTGGAGCCGACGCACGCTGAGGCCTACTCACATTTTGCTGGAGCCTCCTCCCTCCGGCAACGTGCTCAGCTCCATCGGCAGGCCTCCTCGGCGGTCGGGCCGCTGGTGGTCACTGCCACCGGAGATGTTGTCTGCATGCACCCAGTACTGTTTGTGACTGTGCCATTGCGTCTGCAGCATCATGCTCTGCCTCGGGTCGATGTTGCTTGCTGTGTTACACTGTTTGGCATCATGGACCGTCGTAGGCACTGCCTGGGTTCGGGCAGCCATAACTCTTTGCTAGGTTTTTTTTCTAGCTAATTCTGACAGGACGACTGCGTTCGCAGTGTCAGTGTTATGGTATGGTCCACTTTTAGGCAAAACGGACGACGCCCGGGTTTTGGGCTGTCGTACGTCTGGCAGGGCTCACCAAGAAAACCCTGCCTGCCAGAAAATAGGTCTAGGACTATTTTCTGAGGATGGAGTTGTTATATGTCCATTGTTTCGGTCGATAGATCAGCCGTGTCTATAGTCAAAAACGACCTGCACGCGGTGTCCAGAGTCGAAAACGGAAAAACCACGATGTCCATAGTCGGAAACGAGGGGGTTTGCAGTACCCAAACCGCCGATTGAAAACTAGGGGGTTTGCATGTTATTGGAAGCTGGAAGTGAGACCGTTTTTTCCTAATCGTTGTCCGTCGCATACTACGGAAGAAAAACGACTTCATGGTGTCTCCGACTGAATGCCGTTCGATCGACAGATCGAACGTGCGGAGATGGACAGGCATTAGAAAGAGATAATCGAGTGTTTTGTTTTCTTGCACTTTACTTATGTCGACTTTCACTTTGGAAATCATTTTCAAAAATTCAGTTTCCATCCCGCGTTTGTCAACTTCATGGTGTCTCTGGCTATTTGCCGTTTGATGTCGATCGGACGTGCCGAGACGGACAGGCATTAGAAAGAGATAATCGAGTATCTAGTTTTCTTGCACTTTCCTAATGTCGACTTTCACTTTGGAAATCGTTTTTAAAGAGGCAGATTCCATCCCAAATTTTTCGACATTAACAGAAGCAGTACCGCAAACCAAACAATACAAAAGTTTTCCCACGATCGAGAGTTGTGCCATTCGAAACCAGCCAAACCCACCGTGTGGGTTCTGATAGCCAACCCAGACATGAAACATATCAGCAGTGGTCTCGACTGCGATGAACGCAAGCCCATGTGGAACAGAATACCACAACGTACCTGCTTTAAAAAACTGATAAGACAAACAAGACGGCGCCCTTAAGGGCGAGATAAACAAGCATTGGTCCTGGTTTGGGACAAAACACTTCAACAACGAGGCAAATTTCTCATTTCTAGCCATGTGTGGCGTCATTGAAACCACCTATGGATAAGAAAAAGGGCACAAATGCTCCGGTGCCCATCGTTTTGCCAGATAATGCATCGGTGTCCATAGTCGAAAACGAACTGACAGCGGTGTCCAAAGTCGAAAACAAAAAGAGACCCCTGTCCATAGTCGAAAACGACATGACAGCGGTGACCATGGTTTTTGTCGTGCGTGCGAAAAAGGAAAAAAAATGACAACTGTACCCACGCCCTCGAAGTCAAACTTCGCCGACTTCGAGGGCGAAGTGGGTGACGCTGACACAGGCATCGCCGATGTCAGACGTCACCCTGCCGCGAGTTTTAGAAATCGCAAGTGGGAACTCCAAAACTCGCGACAGGGTGCGCCACATCTCGCAAACCCACACGAATAACCGACAAACCCCCTAGTTACACTGGGGGATTAGGGTTTTATTTTTTACTTGCCCGGGCATCTGCCGGGCCCCGTGGTAGCGGGGCCCGGCAGATTCCCTTTCGTTTATCACACGTGCGCCGCATCTTGCAAACCCCCCCCAATAACATACAACCCCCCTAGTAAAACTGGGGGATTAGGGTTTTATTTTTTTACTTGCCCGGGCATCTGTCGCGCCACACGGTAGCGGGGCCCGGCAGATTCCCTTTCTGTTATCACACGTGCGCCGCATATTGCAAACCCCCCCCCCAAAACGGACAAACCCCCAAGTTACACTCGGGGGTTTGGATGTTATTTTTCTTCGCGCACGATGGGCATCTGCCGGGCCCCGCTACCGCGGGGCCCGGCAGATGCCCATCGTGCGCCGCATCCTACAAACCCCCCCCAAACCTATGACAAACCCCCTCGTTTGTCATAGGTTCGGGGGGTTGGGCAGGGTCATCGCGAGCTCGCATGGAGGATTCGCCGCGAAACTCCTCCTGCGAGCTCGCAACGACCGGCAAAGCTCGAAGTAAAAAAACATATCGAATGTGATATATACATGAGATATATAACAACCGTGCCTGTTTTTGCTCGCGCGACAAAAACCATGGGCACCGCTGCTATTTGTTTTCCGACTACGGGCACTGCATGCTTCTCGCTTTCGACTTTGGGCACCGCATGCTTCTCATTTTTTACTATGGACACCGCTCCTTTATCTGGCGAAACGATGGGTATATTACTACTCCGTCCAAAGAAAAAATGATGAAATTTACTTAAATATATCTAAAATATCATGCATTGAAAATTCTTATATCAAAGAATCCGATTAATACCTATATTTATGTCCCTAAATTCACTTATACATATCTACACCCTTCTTTATTTTATGTGTATATGTATATTAACATTTATGTTCTATATATGCTTATGATAACATGCACATTTATGTATTAATCTGAATGGAAGTGTAAATCCATTTTAATCATGTATTTGGAATTCCATTCTTATACATCTATGTATTAGTTTCTATCCAAATTAAGATTTACATCAATATACATGTATGTAATATTCATAACTAAAGTTTTGCTCACATCCATCTGATGCAGCTCCCACCCATGTTGGACGACCAGGCTGAAGAGCGCTCGGCCAGTGGAGAACCGGCCAATAGGGGCAAAGATCTGGTCGTAGTCGACCCGAGGAATCTGGGCAAATCCCTTGGCTGTAAGGCGGGACTTGTACTTGTCCAAGGACCCATCGGGCTTCTACTTGCGCCGAAAGACCCATTTGGCGGCGATGGCCTTCCGACATGGAGGAAGGTCGACGAGGTCATACACATGGTGCTGTCGGATAGCGGCGAGCTCATTGGCACAGGCAGCGTCCCAGTGTACGGCCTCAGGAGAGGCTCGTGCCTCACGCAGGGTTGCTGGGTCCTCCGGGCGTACTGTGGAGTGGATAGAGAGAGCATGTGCATCTCGAGCTCCAGGTGGGATGCGCGCGTTTGCAGCCACGACAGCGTGCCGATGCTCGTGATGAAGCATGGCGTAGCCCAGTGCGAGGCCCGGGTGAAGGTTTACAATGATGGCCGAGGTGGTCAAGCCGAGGGCCTTGGTGCCGGGGTCCCCACTCACGACCATGGGAGTGGAGGAGACACGTGGGGCCACGGGGGGTCGAGGCGCCACGGAGCATGGTGCCACGGCCTGTGCGCTCACCGACGGCCTGGGTCGGAGGCTGCCGCCTGGGCCACGTGTGTAGCGTGGAAGGACAGGCGATGGCCTTGATTCCGACGGGCCAACGGAGACGGACGGGATTGCTGGTCCAGAGGGGCCAGCGGATGCAGCCGGGGCTGCTGGCCCGGAGGGGCCAGCGGGCGGAACTGGAGCTGCTGGCCCAGAGGGTCCAGCGGATGCAACCGGGGCTGCTAACCCGGAGGGACCAGCGGGCACGACTGGAGTTGCTGGCCCGGAGGGGCCATCAGACGCAACTAGGACTGCCAGTCGGGGGGGACCGACGGACGCGACTGGGGCTGCCGGCGCGGAGGGACCGGCGGACGCGACTGGGGCTACCGGCACTGAAGGTCCAGCAGACGCGACTGGGGCTGCTGGCCTTGAGGGACCAGCGGACACGACTGGGGCTGCCGGCTCAGAGGGACTAGTGGACACGACTTGGGCTGCCGGCTCGGAGGGACTAGCGGACGTGAGTTGGGCTGTTGGCCCAGAGGGACCTGCAGACGCGACTGGGGCTACCAGCTTAGAGGGTCTGAGGGATGTGGTAGGACAGAGGACGGACTCACCACTCACCCACGCGACGGGATAGACACGGACGAGCCGGAGCGAATGAGGTCGCGAGGAAATAGGTCCTCAAGGAAGAGGGCATCCTGGGACTCGACGATGTAGTGCCGGGAGGGATCCCAGAAGCGCCAGGCCTTGGACTGACAAGAGACAACGAGGAAGGTGCAGGGACGTCTGCGGGGGGCGAGCTTGCCGCCCTGGTTCGGGACGGGCAGCCACACAATGGCCACGTAGCCCAAGACGCGAGCCAGGCGTAGGTCAGCTCGCTGACCGCACCAATGCTAGTAGGTCGTGGATTGGCGGGGAAGGGGACCGTGGGGAATGTGGTTCCAGACCCAGGTCATGTAGGCCATGGCTTCAAAATTGAAGCCAATGGAGAGCCCGGACTCGACCCGCATGGTGCGAACGGCGTCGGCCATGGTACAGTTCCACCATTCGGAGACACCATTCTGGGCGGGCGTGTAGGGCACGGATGTCTCATGGTGGATCCCCGGGAGGCGAGAAAGGTCGTGGCTGTACCCATGTATTCACCACCGCAATCGGAGAAAAAGCGGCGAAAAGAGCGGCCACACTCGTGCTCCGCAAGGACAAGCCAGTCCTAGATGGCTCGGGCGACATCGCTCTTCTACCGAAGGTAGAAGACCCAGCGGTAGCGAGAATAGTCGTCAGTGAGGGTGAGGACATAGCGACCGTGCTCGCCGACGGACTCAGTGGGGAGAGGGCCCATGTCGTCTGAATGGTCAAAGTCGAGAGGGGCGGATGTACGGGAAGAAGACAACGGGTATGTGGACCGGTGCATCTTCCCCTGAAAACAATCAATGCACTCAGTGGGATACGGGAGGGGAAAAGTCTCCGGGTCTAGGCCCTTGGCCGGCTGGGTACGGAGCATGCTGTTTACGGCGACAGACTGGACGTGACACAAGTGGCGGTGCAAGAGGCGAGTGTGCTGAGGAGAAAGCGTACTGGTGACAAACACATGGCCTGTGGCGGCCGACAGAGAGGAGACAGATGGAGAGGAGGAGAGGCGAGGTACATGCCACAGGTTGCCACGAGCGGTGGCGTGCAATATGACAAGATCAGACGGACGCAACAACACAGTGCCAATACCATGCAAAAGCACAACGTCCATGCTCATGTGGTGAAGGGCAGTGACGGACAGGAGGTTGAGCTCGAGACCAGGGACGAAGAGGACATCGGTCAGAAAGACGTCACCGGAAGGACCACGGATACGAACGACGCAAACACCAGGGACAGGAAACACCTGTTCGGAGCCTGTCTGGACACCGGAGACATCGCCTACAGGACCGAGCATACTAAAGGCCTCACGAGAGGCCGTCATGTGATGCGTGGCCCCGGAGTCGATGATCCCGGTCTCAGCAGGGTCCTGGATCGGGGCCGCCAGATCGCTAACGGTCACATGGCAGCAAGCAAGGGACGTGGACGTAGTGGAAGGAGGCGCGAACCTAGACTGCCAATCGTCCAGCCATGCAACGTCGTCATGGGAAGGGGTAGCGGAGGCCATGGGAGACGACAAGAATGACAAGGAAACGGAACACAACCGTAGCTCAGTCTCAGTCATGCAGGGCTGGGCAAGAGAGCAGGAGGTGATGGAACTCGCACTTCCCTGGGGAGGAGGGCGAGGCAGGCCGAGCTGGAGCTCGATGAACTACACCAGCTGATGCTCATGGGAGGACGGCCCGGGAGTGTAGACGGAATGCGGGGTGACGGCGCCGAAGCCCGGGTAGGAGGACTGTGCCGGCGCCGATGGCTGGGGCGCTGGTGTCGGCTGGACTGGCAAAGCAACCAGAGTGGTGGAGCTGCTGGACAAGGCCGAGGTGTCAGAGCCGGCGACAGCTACAGCGGCAGAGGCGAGACGACGCTCCCGCTGGCGACGCATGGTGGCGATGATGCGCACCTCGTCCGTCGGTAGAGGACACGTGTACCACCCGTTCCTGGGCTGGCCATAGTTGTGGCAGACCGAGCCTCGACCGCTGGACCCGGTCGACGGTTGCTGCTACTGCTGCTGCTGGCCCTTGCCTTTCTTGTTCTGATGCTTCTTCTTCCCCGACGACGATGAGGTAGCTGCAACGGGGGAGGAGACAGCCATGGAGGCAACGGCAGGGGAGGCGAGAGCCTCCGTGCGCTGGAGTCGGGACTCCAGACGAGCTTTCTCAATCCGGAGGAAGTGCTCGTATGCCGAGGGCACGAGGGTGCCCTAGGCCGCCATGGTGGAGAGGACGTCGTGAGAGTAGTGGACGAAGACGTCCGCATATGCGTCGGTGGCACCGCGCTTGATGGTGAGGAGTGCGGCCTGAGGGGGTGGGACAGAGGTCCCGAGGCGACGAAGGATGTCCTCCGCCCGCTACAAGTAGGAGGTGACCGTCTCGGTCTCGCCCATGTGGAGGGAGTTTAACTCCTGCAGCAGGCGGTTGTTCTCAGCCTCGCTGGACAGGCAATGGGGACGGGTGAGGACGTGCCACGCGGCTGCAGAGTCTGAGGTGGCGCCAGCGGTGAATTCGCCTAAGAAGGGCTCGAGGGCGAGGCGGGAAGCTGGAGGGGCGACAGGGACTAGAGCACGGACGGCACGACCAGCATCATATAACTGGTTGGCTAGGGTGGGGTCATACGGCAGGGTGTAGTATGCCCACATGCCCTCACCCTGCGACCAGATCCGGAAGTTGAGCTCCCAACTCCAGAACTGCTCGCCGGCCTGAAGCGGCGGCGGCGGCATCTCAAAGTCCTTTTTCCTGCAGCCGGCGCCCAGAGTGGGGCCAAGAACAGAGGTCACTATCTTCCGTTGGCGCTGAGTCTGCTGTTGCGCCAGGTAGTGCGTAACAGTAGACACAACTGGGCTGGCATGCCCTGGAGGGATGAAGGATGGCGGCACACTAGTGGTAGTCTGAGAGGCCAACGGCTGTAGCGCCGCAAGCTGCTGCGTCAACGCGATGAGCTATTGCTGAAGAGCAACGAGGGGTCAGGGTTGCCGCCAACAACACCAGAGGGCTGCTGCTACTACTGCTGCTACTGCTGATGTTGCTGCCATTGCTACTGCTGCTGCTACTCCTGCTGTTACTACTGTTGCTGTTGATGGTGCTGTTGCTGCTGCTGCTTCTGCTGCTGCTGCTGTTGCTACTGTTGCTGCTGTTGCTACTATTGCTGCTGCTACAGCAGCCGTTGCAAGAAAGGAGGGTTGGGGGTCCCCCCAACAGAGGAGGACCCCTCCCCAATGGGGCTACCAGCCATGGTTTGGTGCCCCTTGTTTTTGTTTTTTTTGTGTCTGTTGCTGACATCAGTAGTGACGTCAGCTGAGGACGGTCGACGTCCTGTCCACCTTTAGGTTTTCTTCCTCCTTCCCTTGATCCTTTTTTTGGTGAGTTGATGACGTCAGCAATGATGTTAGCAGTGACGTCAGCAACAGGATGCTGATGTCAACAGTGGCGGTTGTTGGGGCAGCTGCTATAGCTGCTGTTGCTACTGTTGGTGGTGCTGCTGCTGCTGATGCAGCTGCTGCTACTGCTGCGGCTGCTGCTGCTATTGCTACTGCTGCTGCTGCTGCGGCTGCGGCTGTAGTTGCAACAACAACAATTGCTGTTGTGGACTGCTGCGACTGCTGTGGCTGCTACAGCAGCTAAGGCAGCTGCTACAGCCGCGGCAGAACAACTGGTGGGGTGGGGGGTTTTTTTTCTCATTTTTTTCTTTCTTTCTTTCTTTCGTCTGCCATAGCGAGCTCCGCTGCTCGCTGTGGGCAGTGGGCTCCGCTGCTCGCTGTGGGCAGTGGGCAGTGAGTCCGCTGTTTGTTGCGAGCAGCGGGCTCGCTCCCCGCAGCCCATTGCTCGTAGCGAGCTGCGGACTACGAGCAACAGTAGTAGCTACTGACTGCTGTTGGCAGCTGCTCGCTGCTGCTGTTGCTGTAGCTGGCTGCTGCAACGGCTTGCTGCTACGGCTGCTGCAGCCTGCTACTGTTGTTGCTGCAGCTGCTGCTTGCTGCCGCTGCTGCTCGCTGCTGCTGTGGGCTGCTGTTGGGGGCTGCTGCTACGGGCTGTTGCGGGATGCTGCTGCTGCGGGCTGTTGCTGTGGGCTGCTGTGGGCTGTTGCTGCGGGCTGCTGCGAGCTGTTGCTTCTGCCCGCTGCTGCTGCTGCAAACAACTGCTGTTGGCTGCTACTGCCACTCCTCGTTGCCGTTGCCTGTGGCTGCCGCTACTGCAGACTGCTGCTGCTGCGTGCTTGTGCCAGTCACTGCACCTGGGTGACGTTGTCGCGTGTGTCGTCGCCCGCAGGTGTCGGACGCGGCATGCCTCTCACCTCCTCGCGTCACGCATGGGGGTCAATGCTGCCAAAAATTTTTTGGCAGCATTTCCCCTTGCCCTGTGGCCGTGGGAAAAAATCTGACGCCGCCACCAGGGGGGTCAATGCTGTCGGAAAAAATCCAACAGCATTTCCCCTACACTGGCGTGTATGGGGGTCCGTCGGCGTTGTCTCACACCTGTACGCCAGTC